>KK351198.1:299678-316832 GCA_000671755.1 Glossina brevipalpis
CCTGTGCGAGGTGCATCTTTAACATCAAAAATTCCTGAACGGAATCTACGAAACCAAAATTGCACATAATTGGCTGTTACAATATCGGAACCATAAACACCATCCACAATTGTAGCCGCATGGCTTACATTTTCGCCTTTGTCAAAGAAAAACTGTAAAATGTACCAAATTTTCTCTTTGTTCACTTCCATTTTTAACACGCTATAACTCACAACTGAATGCACCAAACAAAAAACAACGAAAGAATTTTTTTTACTGCGAAATGTCACCTTTCCGGCGAGCATAAATCTGAAATTTTTTTATCGATACTTTACGAGAAATCTACCATTGTAGCCATCTACCGAAAAAATAATGGATTTCATTTTCCCCAAACTAATATTATGTTTGTTATATATGTTATATGCGCTAGGTACGTCATGTATATATATATATATATCCTAGATATGTTATGTATGCATGTTTTATATACATATATATTGGGCTATATAAAAATTTTTTTTTTTTTCAACTAAACAGGTTAATGCCTGTATATCTGACAAGACTCAACTGATTGTTTCAAACGAACACATGCTTAAAACGTTACATTTCAGATCACATTTTTTGTGAAGATAGTTTTCTAATTCTTATATATGGATTTGAAAATAAGTGAAATAACTGAAGAAACACACTAATGTGATGCTTTTCTACTACCAAAAAAAAGAAATTTAAATACTCTCTAAAATATCCCGAAAAATTTGTGCAGTGTGCGCTGGGAGTGTTGTGATTGAACGAAAAACACAGAAGTGGTTTGCGCGGTTCGGTTCCGAAAATTTTGATGTTAAAGGTGCATCTCGCTTTGGTTGGCCAGTCATTGAAATAATCGACGAATTATTTTTTCAATTGGTAGAGCAAGATCAGCGCTTAAGCTCTCAGCTCTCAGCAAATAGCAGATGCACTAAGTATCAACTACATGACAGTTTGAAATCATTTGAAGAGAGCAGGAGTGCAGAAAAAGAAGGAAGCTCAATGTCCTGACTGTCGAATTACCATCCTTATTGCTGAAAATCACTTGGCCAAATTTTCGACGATAAATGACAGAAATTCTACACCGATGAAATTACGAAACTACCCGAAAAAACGCGAAATGTCATAAATAGTAATGTAAAATTGATGTTATGTATGTTATGTATGTTATATATATTATATATATATTCAACTTATATAACATATGATATATATGTTATATATATGCATATATATAGATTAGCTACAATGAACATCCCGTGAACACGACTTTGATAAGTTTGAGGTTAAAAATGGTACCATTAGTTTCTTTTTTTTTTTTTGTGTGCGCCATAGGAAGGTAGAGTAGATTTGTCAAATGATATTTATTTGACACTATATAAAATTAATTTATATACTTGACCGATGTGAATAGCAGGATGCATTTAGACATATCTGTCTGACTTTCTATCTGTTTGCTGTTAAATTTTACCTAGGGAAACAAACTTGAGCTGAATATTTTTAACATTCTCATCCTGTTGAGTTTTGAAAATCTAAAAACTACATAGACCCATGGGCCCGACCATAACTTTTACTAAATTATGATCACAAAACTGTTCAGCTTTCCGCTTAGAGCGGGCGTGTGTGTGTATGTATGAATATATATATATATATAGTAAGAATTTCGTTGGCAATATACACGATCTACCATAAATACGATACGATCACAGATATTGTATATGAGCTCGCGGTGAATATGAAAACATTCATTCTAGGCCAACTAGAACTGTTTCCCTTTCCGGCTATCTTCGTCACACCGTTTAGAAAATTAAAAAATAAAACTCACTTGGCTATCTATGTCATCCTCAAACAAAAAAAAACTACATTATACTGTATATTTAATAAATTATATTAAATTAAATAATTTTTCGTCAAAGTCTGAGATGTGTAAACAATAGATTTTTGGTTTGAAGGCGTAAGCTCTTCTTCTCTTATTCATGGAATATTAAGTTTAAATTGATGAATTTTATTTATAGAAAGGATGCTTTGGATGTAATAACGTTTTCAAAAGTTTTTCTTTACTCTGCAACCAACAATCGTAAGAGTAAAGTGAATTGTCTTAAAATTGTCTTTCTTGAATTTGGAAAGAAATGATTTTACAAGACGTTGTAAGGAAAACTTTTTTTTGGTATAAGATACTTTTTAATAAGTAAAAATTTTACGGTAAATAAATATACAAAATAATTGAACGAAAGAGAGATAGAGATAGAAAAAAATCACTTTATTCAAGATAATAACACAAAATCAATTCGGCAACCGTAGCTTTTGATTAGAGTAAATAACATAAAGTTAATTGTACGCACACATTGTACATTACACATACATTCATAATAATATTTTTCTTTCTTATAAAATATGCTATAGCGGTTATCATATGGCTCTTTGCCAATTATGTTGTTGTGTTACGCAGATAATTATCTTATCTAAGAATTTTTTTTTTTTACAAATCAGATAAACATCTCGAGGGTGGGGGTTCTCTGTCGTTCTGTGATACATTTATATCGGCATCTTGGCGTAGAAGTTCGCAAAGTTAAGAGAACAAATTTTTAAAATGGTGTAGCATTCAGGTTATGAATTATTTTTGAGCCTATATGGGTCGAACTCAATATTTATGAGGAAAGTCTTAATATTAAAAAAAAAAAAAAAAAAATTGATTTATTGTCTACGTTTCAAGTCAATTATCTACACACCTTATAAGATACAAATTAAAGTTCCTTCAAACATAGTCGTGTTTGACAATGAATTTATATCAAACAATAGATGAAACGGTGATTAAAGAATTGATGAGACCACTAGAACGTTACTAATACGACAAAAATGGTACAAGACCTAAATAAAAATAATAATAATAAAACTACCTCCCACCACTGCCAATGATTTATGAACTTAAGAAAATGGTTAGATCAGAAAAGATCAATTTTTTCTTATATTTCTTCTTGACTTATCTTTATTATCGTTTTAATATAAAGTAAGATGTTATAGGAAAGTAAAAAAAGAATGGACAGGAAATATCAATATTATATAAATTCAACGAACACAAAATGCTAAAAGATAAGAAGAAGTGATAACAATGCAACATTATGTCACAAATAAACAGCGTCTTAAAACATCTCGGAAATATTTCTATTCATTTGAGAAGTTTCTTTCTTTTTTATTATTGCAATCGGCGACGTTGACAAAACTTATCACTTAATTGGGCTTAAATTTTTATACCTATCGTGCTGCGACTAGTTATATTAACATTAAATTTTCATCTCGCTGCTAGTAAATCCATGTGGAAAGAAAGAAATTGAAGTTTCAGGTTGTATTCATTTCTTGAAAACGGCGACCTTAGAGATATGCTTGATTCAGAATCGCCATAGGAATTTCCTTTTATTCGTACATCTATCTGTTGCAAAAATTAAAGTATCGGAAATGAAATTTTGCAAAACCATAAGCAGTTCTTGACAATTTACATGTTCTTGATATTGAAAGTGAAGCAAATCAATCAAAGGACGTGTGCAAGATAAAGTCAGAACACAACTCTACTTTAAAATGCAAAAAAAAAAAAGATATAACGGTAAAAATTTCCACTCACTGCAGTGACTTCATAATAATGGAAAAAATGGCAACTAAGTAACTGTTGATTTCACTTATAGATGTCTGTCACTTCCATTTTTATGATATCTCTAAATGTTATGATCTTCTTCTTCTCAGCTGTCATCCTTATCTAGCTTTACAAGTTCATTGCGTAGATGTTTTCTTAAAGTTTTTTTTTACCTCAACATTAAGCTCGCAGGCGCGACCATTTCCGCCATATTTTTATTTATTAGTTTCGTAAAGGAAAGAACGTAGTGCAAGCTGCCAAAAAGTTACGTGATGTGTATGGCGATCAAGCCCTTAAAGAAAGGCAATGCCGAAATTGATTTGAAAAATTCTCTCTTAAAGATGACCAACGTTCAGGTCGACCAGTTGAGCTTAATGAGGATGAAATCAAAACCATCATCGAAGCGGATCATCATGTAACTACACGGGAGATTACAGAGAAATTAAATGCTTCACATATAGCCATTGAGAAGCATGTAAAACGTGTCGGTTTCGATAAGAAGCTGGATATTTGGTTTCCGCTCGATTTGAAAGAAATTCATCCGACAAAGCGCATTGGCGCTGGCGAATTCTTGCATAAACGCAATTAATTCGATCCGTTTTTAAAATGAAGCACCACTGGAAATGAAAAGTGGATTGTGTACAACAATGTCAATCGAAAACGATCGTGGTGCATGACACATCGCAAACCACTTCAAAGGCACATTTCCAACAAAAGATTTTGTTGTCAATTTGGTGGGATTGGAAAGGTTCGGTGTATTTTGAGTTGCTTCCAAGGAAGAAAACCATTAATTCGGAGGTCTACTGCCGGCAATTGAATAAATTAAATGCAGCGGTCAAGGAAAATCGGCCAGAATTGGTTAATCCTAAAGCTGTTATTTTCCACCAGGACAATGCTAGGCCGCACACTTCTTTGGCCACTCGGCAAAAATTGATGTAAGTAAAACTTTCAACGATGAGGACGCTGTAAAATCTCACTTAACTCAGTCGTTGGCCGAAAAGTCGTAGACTTTCAACGAGCATGGAATTTTCAAGTTGTCGGAGAGATGGCAAAAGGTCATCGAACAGAATGGGGAATACATTCTAGATTAATCTTCATTCCAAGTAAAAAAAAAAAATTTATTTTATTGAAGAAATTGGCAGTTACTTAGTTGCCAACCCAATACATTTTTTTGCTTTTTTTTAAAATATTTTTCTTTAAGGTAATAGTGAAGACTGTAAAAGACTCGACCACAGCGAAAGATAATTCTCTTACTTGTATTTTTTTATTTTAATTTTAATTTTACTGCTGTGTAACAAGAAATCCGTATTTCTGGAATATTTCAAGAAATTTTTGCTTTATTCGCCTTTTCTCCTCAAATTGTTGCAAAGCAACTTATATTATAGCTCTGCAATTGCTTAGCCATTTCCAGCTGGCTACATAGGATTTTCAGTTTTGTGTTACAGTTGAAGGAAGAGAGATGTGCGCAATGTGCAGAAAACGGTTGCGGTTGCGCATTGCTCAGGTACTACTGATGCACTTTCTACATTCTCACTTTCCACATTCAATCATGTTGCTTAAAAGTGCTTTTTTTTGTTCTTTTAAAAAGTTTATTTTTCGATTTATTTTTTTCAAATAGATGAGAGAATATTATATATATATGCTTGTACATGTTACTTCTAATACTAATTTCACCAATCCCATCATAGTCAAGAGACATCCTTTCTTTCAAAATTACGATCTAGTCGAATTATTTTGAATTCTTGCTTAACAAATCGTTCCGGCCCTCAGATGCCCTGCTGGAAGAATTTATTCCTAGCATTATAGGGCTAGAATCAGCAATTCGTTCGCAATACCTGCCTCTTCAAAAAATTAATAACTCCTCTTTCTATTATTTATCAAAAGATCAAAACGTAATTGAATGCTAAACGTTAGTGTTTTCACCAATAGCTCTGTCTACCAATTTCGCGTAACTTCTGTCTTAGAAATGTGGTTATAAATGACGATTTTCAATATGGAAATATTTCGTAGCAAAATATAAAGTTTGCAGGTGTAATAGAAGTGGAAAATTTTAGGTGCGATGATATCCTCTCTTATTTCTTGTTTATATACACCTTCTGTACCCACTGACAGGTGAATTAAAGTGAATTTAAAGAACTTTCTTCTAACAGGCTCTTACATATCACCTTATTCTGATTTAAACAATTACGTTAGTAAAACAGACTACCTTAACATATTTTGTATCTGACTTATTACGAACTGATGATATAATCATTGTTTTAGGCAATAATGATCTCCATTTCGTTTATTGTAAATGTGGATGGTAATCAATAATCTCCGTCCGACAATCTAATCGTTTTAATGAGTTCTTTGATAGACGTCTCTTTGAACGCGCCATCCATGCTTCATCAAAGGCCGATTAACTGCAAGGAACCTACTTGAATTACTCTGCGGTACTTCACACACACAAGGATTGTTACAATAGTTGTCAAATTTATAAGGATTGGGATAAAATAAAGCGTGAATTGTGATTACAAAAATTGGATCTTCTAGGATTTCTGTCTAACTTGATTAAATGGATAACATCTTATTTGGAAAGTAATGTGCAATACGAAAGATTCTTTTGAAATCTTACTTCTCGGATGAGATCTTTGTCGCCTCCAGTTCCTTCAAAACAGGTATTTAGGTTCAAATCCGATGTTATTTGCGTTATATTTTAACGATCCCGCTGTAGTTATTGAATGAACGTAGTATGCGAATGAACTTAATTGTATTTAATTTCCAATAATGTTCCACAGTTGCTACAGATTAAGATAAATCGTAAACTCCAATAAATGAAAAAAATTTAGTGTCTTTAGAAGATCTTCTCTGTCCATATTTTGTCATATCAGTACTTGGAAGTTGTTAAATTGGAAGAAGTATGTTCATTTCACAACTTAGACGTCACCTTTAATAGTAGGCTTCGCTTCAATTCATATATATTATCGCCGCTAAAAAGCAACGGAACTGTCTTTTTTTTAAAAGTACTCGCTTTATGATATAGATTTCTACATTTTTTCGGTAGATTGGTATGACTGTTGTAAACAACTCATATAAATTTCGAGACACGTTCTTTATGGGATTAATAGTATTAGCATTTCCTTTTCTTTTTTTTTTTTCTTTAAATAATCTCCTAGGCTTAGATTAAGCCATTTATCCTCCCTAGAAAAGCGCAGGTTTGTTTTAGGCATAACCTTTATATGTGATCTTTTGAATAGCAGAACTTTTATAATAATAAGTGAAATTAACATTAATGTTCCTTCGCGCGTAATTTAACGTCAAGTTCAGCTAATTAAACTTAAACAATGTAGACTCAGTTATCAGCTAATGAACTCCTTTCGTGTGCTTTGCAACAATTATAATAACGTTTATCAACTAATTTCGATATCGGAATCGAACAATATAATCACACATAAACAATTACTTGCCAAACTTTGCTTGCATACGCCGATGTAGCGGTGCGTTTCCATTCTATACTTATATAAGTGTTATGTTCGTGTTCCTATCTCGCCGTGTTTAGTTTTTGTTTTTTTATTTATATTTTATTTAATAGTTTTTGTGTATTTTAATTTAGTTTTAAAAGTACTTTTAACATAAGATTTTCAATTTAAGTTATATATTGATTTATACTCGGCTGGTAGTAACAAATATATAAATAAAAGATAGAAAGGCAACCTGTAATAATCTGCAAACAAGATCTTTGAGATCTTTAAATCATATATAGCACTCCTTCTGGTGGGGAAATGAAGTTCGCGGTTTAATTACTGGGAATGGTAAACATGCCGAACCCTGACCTCTTCAAGTTCTCACTAGGCAACGTGACTGCGGCTGGGGTCTTGCTCGCCATGAAGACACGGCTATAGTGATCTATAGCTTTGTTCTGCGACGCAGTGAGATAGTCCGAAAAAGTTATCGCGTAACAAGGGTTAAGGTTAACTATCTATGCCTGGCGACATGTTTTCGAAGATTGTAGGAGGTAATGATCGGTAGAATGGGCATTTTCTAATGAAAAAGGAAAGTCTTTTCTCTTTTGCTGCAAAGGGATTGTACACATATCTGTTTTTGGCGCTGTATGATTCATAGAAGCAGTATCGAATATGGGACCATGGATGTATAGCATATCCAAAGGTCCGACCAAATCCGCGGGGATAAGGTTGCTCAAAAAAAGATAGCTCCTTGTAAGTATTGCTTGCCCAATACACTGCTTAGAGAATGCTCTCTTGCCTGATCGTGGGTAAGTCCCTTCGGGGAATATCGCGATGGTTGTGGAAGTAGCTGAATGGTCAGCCTCTAACCAGCGGGAGACTCTGGACTATACCCAGTGAATGTTTATTCTGGTACCTCGAGAATTGTGGAGCCCCACTTGTGGGGATTGTTCCACTACTGCGGGACGTCGACTATCGTTCACTGAAAATAGTTCTGTGCTTAGGTGCACCGTGGGGTTAAGCTTACATTGCAAGTACCCACGTTAAACCTATGATAGCAATAGCCCTTCCTCTCTATTGCAGTTTTGTCTACAATATAACTATCCTAAAACTGAGTCAGGTAGTATGGGACCTGCCAGACACGTCCCATAGCGTGTCTCTATCTGGCACTCGTAGACCAGTCATACCAGGGACGTTGAGTGTGCGTTTTCCCATTCAACGTGCCATCGGGTACCGTGGAGTTAAGCCTCCATGACAGGAATCACAAGAGATATAGCCCCTCGAAATTTGTAAAAATTATTTGAATTTTATCTTATGTTATGTTATCTTTGCTAGAAGGACGCAAACGTATTGTACTACATACAAACATATACAAAGTTAATTGTGGCACGTAAGAGTCAATATTTCTTAGGTTAACTCCCATTTTCGGTGTGTATGCAATGATTTAAAAAATATAAACCTTATGGGCCTTTTTAAACGAACTCGACTCTAAACTTCGAGAGTTTATAATAATGAAATTTTTTTTGATGTTAATGTTAAGCAAGGATAAAAACAGTCTTCGGATACACTCCAGTACTCTGTTGTTGTCTTTATTTCGTCAGATTGCAGCCTAAAAATCACTACACTAGAAAGACGATACGAAAGCACGTGAAATCATTTCATTCATCATTCAAATGAACTGTATAAGTATATTACAAACACCAAACAAAAATAAAAATAAAAAAAAACAAAAAAAGAAACGACCATCTTTTGATAAGCAAAACTAAAGACAGATGAGGTGTAAAGCGTGCTTAATACATGTTCTTGGAAAATTGTAAAAACTACTTTCGCCGCTGTACTAAATATGATGGCAACAATTCCTAAACTGTCTTACACTCAAAGATGTAAATTTACTGATTATATAAACAATTGAAATGAAAAATAATGATTAGAACAAAAAAGAGCACCACCAACAGTGTATTGTATACCCGATTACCGGAAGCAAATATAGGAACCTGCGTCACAGGATAGACTTCATTATTTCACGACAGATTGAGCGACAAGAGTACATGTGCGGAGACCAAACGGTTTCTTTCTTTCTTGCAATTCTTTTAACATAAAAATTAAGAAAAGTTTTACATGTTGTTGTGTCTTCAAACGATCAATGAAATCGGCTACTCAGAATTCGAATATCGAAATATCTCTGCTGGCTCGTAGCACATCCAAGTCTCATCCACGGCTAGTAGATTGTCCATCTAATTCGAGGGCTATACTTTTAAAAAGTCGCTATATAGGTTGTTATCCGCTTTAATCCGAACTTTTTTCGGCATTGGCCGTTTTCGAATACATTTATCGATCTGATAAATGCGTTTATTTGCAACCTCCTGCACAAAATCACAAATGAGGTAAACATAACTATTCGGAAAATCATCAATAAATTCAATTTTTTTTACACTCGAAACGAAAGAACCAAAGGCTCTTGTTATTTAAATTTTAAATAGTTTGAAAATTTCAAGTCAATATTTGACAGAGGTTGATCGAAATGTACGTTTTTTTTTGTTGAGAATTCTTTTCATATTTTACGTTATAGTTGAGCATTTTTCCGAGCTTGAAACCCTAAATTTTTCTTCGAGGACAGGCGATGTAGGATTGCATAGTAAAGATCAATGATCAATAAAGGACCATCCTGAGGAAATGTGAAAGCCGTTCCAAGATAGTTTTATCCAAAGGTCGTAAAACCGCTAATTAACAGTCCGCTGCTACTATGTATATCAGAATTAAAAATATATATAGAGATATATGTACTTACACAGCATCGTATCGTATATATTTTCAATTATATTTGACATTGTCTTATAATTCACATACTAAATAGATTATAGATAGAGACAAAAAATGATATTTATGTGCATTTTTATATCATAGTTCGATTCTGCTGATTGGTATCTATTTCAGAAGATCACCGATCTCTGTGCGTTGCAAATGAAAAGTGAAGAGTGAATGAAAAGATATGATATTTCAAATAAATATATTTCTGACTTTTGCTGTAGAGTAAAGACGTTAATACATTCTTACCCCGGAATGGACTTTGGACCAAAGAGAAGTGCTAAGGTAAAAATAAAAATGAAAATTAAAGCGCAAAGCTTTTATGACCTACTAAGTGAATAAAACAAAAATGTTTCATCACTACAAGTTACTTAAAAGACATAGCACAACGTTTTTATATATATAGATAGATGTGCCTGGGTATGTATTGAAATGAGTAGAGAGAACAATGAAAATAACAACAACATGAACTTCAACAGCAAACCGTTAGAAGCATGACATTATGTCGGTAATGGCAATAAATATATTTCATATATGTATACAAGTAATATAAAGCTGCACAAGCTTATGTGTGCGTGTATATATATATACAAATATAATATAATATATATATAATATACATACACTCAGCGCATAGATATAAACGTTAAGGTTTCAATTGATGGTTTCTGCAGATTATTTCTTAGCCCCGTACGAGTTTTAGTTGTTAGTTCAAACCTGTATGTCGTGCTGTCTATCTAGCTTTTCTGCTTATTGCTATGAAATTGTTTTTTTTTCACGAACATGTATGAACTGTTTAGACATATAAATATATATACGTATATATATATATATGTACACAAATTGTGCAAACGCATAAACGTATTATGATTATTGCAGTTCATTTTCCTTTGTTTTTCCTTCTTGGATTTATCATGACATGAGTCAAGGAGTACAAGAGTTTGGAGCAAACAAAAGGTATTCGTATTGAAATGTAAAATGATATCAAAGAAAACAGAGATAAAATGTAAGGCAAGAAAGAAGAGGACATAGAGAAAGAGAGAGAGAGAGAGAGAGAGAGTGAACCTATTTAGCAGATCAATTCATTACGATTTCATGTCTTCTTATTCTTATTATTATTATTTTTTATGCTGCAATAATTTTCAAAGAAAAGAAGTTGACTCGCATGTACTTAAAAGTCGAATAAAATCAAGCATAAATTTTCTGATTTTTCTTGTATAAAGTGGTTGTACGTTTGGGATTTGGTAGCGGCAAGATAACGTTGACGGCTGAAGATCAAGATTAAATGTCTGTACATGTGCCCCTTCTTTACGCGGTACATCTGTTTCACAAATATTTTTTACTCAAATGAAAGCTATACAAAAAAAAAGGTAAAGGAGAAGCTTTTGTAAAAAAAAAAATTAATAACATGTATACATTTGGACGTACACTTATATATATTTTCCCAAAAGGCCTTTAAAAAAAAGTTTACTTACTCAGCTTTGACGTTTATAACAAAAGTGTCCTTATCTCCCTACAATACAAAAATTATTCAAAGTTATCGACCTTTTTTTATTTTTAACATCATAAAATCATTCGCCTCCTCGCTTGAAATTTATAGATTTCGCTGTTATTTATAAATTTGTCGACGCATGTTAGGTATACATTTTCCGAAACTTTCCAAAATGCTTTTTCTAGAAATGAAATATTATGTAAAACGGTTATGGATCTACTATGATATAGTTAAATCTACATTCTTTCAAAACCTCTAAAGTAGTCCGCTTCAAATTGCTATAATAAATAATAATACTAAACATTCTTCCTTATTTGTTTTAAAATATTTGGGGCGAACATATAGTGCTTAAGAAGCATATAAAATTTAAAGTCTGAGATCCTTCATATATATATATACCATTCAAGTAAATTTTATTTCGAAGCTATAAATAGATTCACTTCGCTGTGAAGAGAGAGACACATAAAAAACCGCATAAAAAGTAATTGCATTAAAATGTCGTGTAAAAGAAGTCGGCGTCAAGAAAGGGATGCGTGTGTATTTGGCTGCACCCATATAAAATAACAAGACCAAGAAAGAAACTAAAGGAAACAACAAATGAATAAATTCTACATATTGTTTCAAACGAATCTTCATTGCATTCTACTTAAATAGCTTGTTATAGACGAGTGATACTAAATTATGTAAGGAGAAAGGAGTTTTTGTCACCTAAGCCTTAAATGGTGCAAAAGTTTTGTTTTCATATCACATAAATGATACGTGATATGATGAATGATAATGATAAAATAAAAAAAAAACAAAAAATCATATTCGCTTTAGACCGAATCATTTCACATTCACTCTTCTTGTTGGTTTTCATTATTTTCCAGTGAATGCAACTCTTTAAATATAATGAGTTGTGCAAGTGTAAACATGCTATTCGGTCTCTCTCTCCTTCTCTCTCTCCATAAGTATCATAAAGCATAAATATTAACATAAATTATTCGAACGCATTTCAACGTTAATATAATTTTCATAAAGTATTCGAGTAGCATAGCTAATGAACAAATTTTAAATATTGATTTGTCTGTTTTTTGAACTTAATGTGATAAAAAACTTAAAAGAATTCATTTCAGATGAAATTTATTGAATTTCAAATCACCCTGTATGACCAGTGTAAACATGAATTTACCAATTAAATAGATAATATATTAGAATTAGATCGGTATCGTTAAACAAATTCTGACAAGCGGGCTATTGGGTAATACATTTAGTTTATGCGGTCTTCTATACGTACCAAATATTCAAAAAATTTAATACACATTTTGTTTGGTATGGACAAAAAGAACATTAGTGTACATATACATGTATATACGTATATGTTGCATACACAAACACGAACACATAACTAACATTAACCGCGATCACGGTACAAATACAGCACAATGCACCTGACGGTAGCACCGCAATATCATGTTCAAGTTAATCTTAAAGCACATGACGACCGTATTGTGTATTGTGTTATACAAGTTTACACATGAAAATCCATACTTCCATAGATGCTTGTACATTTGTTAATATGCATGTACATGGATACGTATTGTAAATAAGATCTGTTTTTCAGTTAAACTAAACTTGCCTTTTACCTAAAAAGAAGGTAAATAAATAAACAAAATTCAGGAAAAAAAAAAAAAAGGAAATCAATTTCAACACATTACACAAAAGCTGTGTGCTCGCACTTCAAGCAAAGAAAGAATCAAAACGCATGTAAGGAAGGTACATACATACATGTACTTATACTTTCCAATATCGACATCTTATCAGCAATCATTTTCAAAAATTTTTTTTTCAGAAAACTCGTAAAAGCCAATCTTTTTCTGATAAATTAAAAAAAAAACAGTTTTTTTAATAATAATTCTTTAGTTTTTAATGAATAAAATAGATTTTATTAGAAAAATAAATCAAGAGAATGGGAGAGAAAATGCAATTCAATAACTGAAGTGGATTTTTAGTAAAAGTGAGCTCTAAAGTGTGCATACCGGGTTTCTTAAGCAAAACGTTACAGAGTTGATCTCATAATGATCTGGTCTGTGCAAAATATGAAATCTTTTAATTTCTGTCAAATGTCAAAAAAAAAATTTAAAAAACAAAAAAAAAAAAATAAAATTTCCTTTACTTTTTGAACACTCTTGTAGTACTAGTGTGTATAATATCTGTCTAAAGAATGATATTCGAATAATATTTTCGTCACTATATACTTATTTGCCCACAATTACTGTATTATATACAAATGTATATACGTAGTAAACAAAATAGCGGCAATTATGACTTTTTACATTTATATATATCTTATATATACACACATATATAAATATGTGCACAAGCTTATGCAAGCTAGCGAGCTCACATCTAGTTAATCAACAAGAAGAAGAGCATTCTTCAAGAAAGAAATCGAGGTTAATGTTAAGTAGACTATAAGGTAGAGAGAACAAACTTTAATAGGAAAATTTATTGTCACTGTTTTTCAAATATATACATATACATATATGTATATATATATACGTATGTAATATATATATATATATGTACGTATGTACTTGAAAAACGGTGACTATAAATTTTCCTATTAAAGTATATACATATATATATATACACATATATATATATATATAAATATATATATATATATATATATGTGTGTGTGTGTATGTATGTACATACATTATCTTGAAACTGTTGTAAATAAGAAAACTATTGAGTTAACTAGAAAATATTTTCAGTGATCAGAAGTACAAGTAGAATTGCAAGAGATTGTGGGTGTCACGACTTTCTCCTTCTGACATTTGATATTATTCAATTTTGGATCAGGTTGTACAGAGACAGATCATACAATAATTATCATAATTTGTGCACGCATCTATAGAGTAGTTACTAATGTCATGTTTTCTATTTGTATTCTCATCAGGTTCCGAAGAAGACGTATAACGTTTATGCTGTTAATTGCATAGCAGGGCGCTATTAGATCAAAAATAAAATTTTAGTTCTGAAGAGTCTCCAGTTCAAATTGATTTACGCGCTTATCGACTAAATAAAAAAATAAAAAAGGAAAATTGTTACGTAGCTCTTCAAAGAATCGCAGAGAAATTAAGTGCGACGTGCACGTAACGATTAAAAACCATTTAAAATGTATTCACTTCTGCGATATAGGTTGAATTCGTTGAGAATCGATAAAATAATTCGAAAACTTTTATTGTGGAATATGATGGAGTGAATCAGCACCAACCATATCAATTACATTCTTGTTAATTTTTTTCCAATTTTCAAAAAAAGTTCTCTATTGCGTATAGTTCTTTATGTGAGCTATTCTACATAATTGATTCGAATGCTTATCTAATGGGAGCAGTAGGCCTAAGAAATCCAATAAAAATAACTTCAATACTCAAACCCTAAGAAACGTAGTTTCCACCAAGGCTGTGTAATGTCCATTCTTATTTTTGTAATACTGTGGTAACCCTGTATAGTTAATAAAAGTAACTAACGTAAGCTGATAATAAGATGAAAAACATGTATACTCCAATAAAGAAAAATCATTGAAAATTATTAGAATATGCATGCATCCCTATCCTAATGCCATATGTTAAAATGCTTAATGCCATCAGTTAAAGGTTTCCATCATTCTTCGTATGGCAAAATTTTGTAATGATAAGGATTTGAAATCGCACTTGGTCCTAAGCTGATTAAAAAAGCACTAAAAAGTATTCTTAAAAGGTCAAGGAACAAAAAAAATTAAGCTAACAGAACGCCTAGCAATCGAGTAAAACCATTTTTGAATGGAATTTCTAGTATCTTCAAGTTAATAATTTCGCTGTTTCATTATTCGTAGATTTTCCCTTTTCAAACATTGAAAGTATTTACAAAGGAATAACACACTTGCGCCTGAACATGACCTATAGAATTTCCTCACAGAATTTGCATTATTTATAGAAGAATACACAGGGAAAAAGTCACGCATTAATTCAGAATCTCACAAGACTCTGGTCGAAATGTTCTATTTGATCTTTAGAATTTAGAAAATGTTGTAAATCTTTTTATGTGAAATTTTTCCACGTACGGAAATTCGATTGACGTTGGATTGTATTGAAGATTGACTGCAAGCATTTAGAAGCTGAAGCTAATTAAAAAATTATGCACTTTAAGCAAAAAACATAAGAAATTAGTTTTAATTGGCGGTCACTATAAAATATTTCCATTTTAATTGTATATTGATCTCAGAATCAGTATTCAATTTTCATAAAAAATATAAATATTTAGATTTCATTTATTGCTTAGACAAACGTATTGAGAATATTCCCAAAACCGACGGAAGCCGGCCGAGCCTTGAACACGTAACATCTATGGGGAAACATAAAAATTAGAAAATTACGCAAACCTGTAAAAATATGATGAGATTATGTTGGATTTTGTACTTACCTAACTCCAAGAATTTCGACCGTAACGAAAACCATTTTCCACATTTTTTCGCAATCCGTAAATGCATGTCTGTTAAGTATTAGGCGAACTTCAAAAAGATAGAAGATCAATTTTAAAGGATCATGCAATGTAAAAATAAAAATTCTTGTACAGAAAGTAAAGGAGAAGTCCGTCTGACAAGGAGTCAGAAGACTTCGAGTTTGAGAGAAAAATTAATAATAGCTTCTCATGTCATAGCGTGTCTTTGACCTATCAAAGCCTTTAAAAAATCAAACTCCATTTTTTAAGGTGAAATAGATACTAATCTATATTTCTACATTGTCAGACGGAGGCTTTTGATAAAGCCGTTTGTCACTTAACACCCATCGGAACAAAAACATCATCATAATTACGTGGAGGCCTATGTTTGCAAAATTTCATGAATTAAAGTTCGAATTGCTGTCAATTCTAGTCCAAATCTGATCAAATCTGATGAAAAGTTTCAAAAAGTAAACTCCGAGGAAAAACGATTTGACTCAAATGAAATCATTGAGGAATCTTTTTATAAAAATTGCATCATTTTATGAATTTATGAAATTATTCGAAATACTAGTGAAACATTCGACTGATTATATCTCTTGAAGGAGAGAGATTATATTAATCAATAAAATCGAAATATTCTTTTCTTGCACTTAGTCCCGGGAGTTATTGACTTCGAGTTATATATTGTAATTATGTAAATGATTTATTTTACGAAAAAATCTTCCATATAAAATGAAGTAAAAGCGTGACTGAGCCATTTTCCAAGCAAAATCAAGGCAATAGGGGAAGCAATTAATCACAACAGTTAGTAGGTGATAATATTGTAAATTTTTCTACTGTTGGCCGCTTAATTGACCGATGCTTTTGTCTTTTGTCTTTAAGATCTATGTATATATTGTTGCAAACATAACGACAAATTCATTATAACGGCAAAAAGCATTGGTAGCTATAAAAATGAACTCTTCATTCAAACGAGTAAAATGTCTTGACATTGCTTTCAATTGACGTTAGGTTATCATCCTGAAATTAAAGGCACTTGATAAGCTTAAGATATACAAATAAATAAATATATGTTTGTATGTATGATTTCCGTATGAAGTGTTTTACATTATATTAGGTAGTCGTAAAAGTATAAAGCTTAAAGTAATAGCGTTAGCAAATCAAAAACAATCAGTCTTTAGGAAATGTCAATATATTGAATGAATGAGATTGGAAGGAACATATGAAACGGGACCTCAGAAAAGTTCAATATTTTTATTATATAATAGTACTGTATACATATACATATATATATATATATATGTATAATATGTATA
>KK351198.1:318452-341069 GCA_000671755.1 Glossina brevipalpis
AAATTTTTCTTTTTTGGTTTTTGTTATTAAAAGTTAGTGAAATAAGCTATAAAAAATTAATACTGAACTTTTCTCAAATTATATTTTGGGTATAAAAAATCGGACAAAGAAAAAAAATTTTGTGGTGTACGAGTTTGGCTTTTACCCACTGTATATATATATATGTATAACGTTGACTTTTGCATAATTGCTTTGAACGCATTAAGCTTATGTGCGATTTCGTTGCCTGCTAACCAGTTAGATAATAGTGTTGTTGCTGTTGGTGCTGTTTGTTACAAATTGTATCATAAATAAGACGACCGCGTTTATTTATGCATACGTTCACACGTGCATGTATATATAGATATAAATTCAGTGGCTTTCGTTACCAAGTGCGTTTTTGTGCTTTCTTGTTTTAGTTGCGGTTTGTTGTTATTGTTGTTGCTACTGCTGCTACTGCTTGCATTGTTATTGTCATTGTTGCGATACTTGAAACTAATCACTGACATTATTTCTTGTAAGAAAAAAAAAATCGTGACGTTGTTTGTACATACATATGATATGTAGATATGTATGCAAATATACAGACACAAACATAATTTATATCGGATTGTGTTCGTTATTTTATATACGCTTTGTCGTTTTTTTGTTTTCGTTGCTAAGTAAATTTATTTATTTTGTTGCTGTTGCTTTTAATATTATTATTGCTATGGTTGTTATTGCTGCTCTCATTTCATGTGATGTTCTGGTACTTAAATGTATGAGTCTTAATAAATTTATTATAGATCACGTTTTATATTTTTATTTTTATTTATTTATTTATTCATTTACTTAGTTTTCTATTTTTTCATCTTGTGTCGCGCTTTTCATCATTAATTTGCTAATCTGAATGCATGCACATAAGTATATATGAACTAATATCGTAACATGCGGATGCCATTCGATGAAATTCGATTCTTATTTAAATTACTTAAAGTATTTATTGTTGTTAAAATATTCATGATCTGCTCAAATATTCTATAATATTTTTTTTTGTTTTTATATATTAAAATTATTTTTAAATATTTTTCAATTATTATTTGAGGGTAATTTTAATCCTATCTTTGTTATAGTTATGGTAATATTCTCGTGAAAACTATAGCAGTTGCATAGTTAAACGATAGTCTTTGAAAGAACCTCCTCACCCGACGCAACTAAATATCGATTAGTAATCTAAAGACCTTTTTAAAATAACGCTACGAATTCAAAAGGAATTTTTCAGTCTTTTTACTATCTGATGGAAAATTCAAAAAGAGTGTACGTTGCAAAATTTGTCACAGATGTCCTATTTTGTATGAGGAAAGATATTTCTACCAAACCAATCGTCTGAAATTGTCTAAGTATCATTTCATGCTGCGGCGTTGGTTAAATTTGCGTTATTATTGTTATATTTGGTTGCATTTTTGGACCAAATGTGTTTGTTGAAGACCTTCTCTGGGTTACTTTCCTGGCTTTGTTGTTTAAATGAAACCCGGCTAATATGCCGGGTGCAGCAAATGATTTTGTTGGTTTGTTATTAATTTCTTCCAGTTTTACGTGAAGCCGGAGTATTTGATACGTGAACCATTTGAGAAATTGTAAAACTTTGCAATATGGATTTAATCGAACAGAATTCAGTATCGATGCAAGAAATTTTCCATGCCATTCTTATCGTACGATAATAATAATAATAGTCGGCCATCCAGATATGGAAATTTCTTAAATCTTTTGTTTAGCAGTTGTGAAGTCCTCAACCAAATCGAATAAATTTGACTCTCCCTCTTTCACGGATATGATAACGGCAACAGGAACTTCCCTGTAGAAGAGCTAAGAAGTGTATCTTACTTTTTAAGAAGACCTTTTCTCTGTGTAGTCACGCCACTAAAGAACTACATGATATGAAAACATTAGCGTGATTAGATTTTATAGACCGAAGAACTATCAGCTGAGGAGAGACCATAAATGTACGTTTAATCGATATTTCTTCGAAGACGCTGAAAGTCTATGAGAAAAGATGATAACGATTGTGTGGAGGATTTATTGTAAGGTATCACGGTGTGTCAAATGTTTATGAAGGTTTTCTATTTTTTAGTGGAAAATCGCTCTAATGATAAATAAGACATTTTATGGCTGAATGCCTAAGTACTCATTCGATTCAAATTTTCTACATACATTTAGCACATTAGAAAGATTATTTTCCACGCCTTTTATCGAGAAATGTTAAAACGGCCAAATTCTTTTTATTTAAGGATTTTTCAACATAGGGACAATCAAATTAGATTTCAATTATAATGAAACTTGTCACTTGTAGGGGGAACACAAAAACGCTTGGGCCTAAAATAGGACAGGCAGACATAAATTGATTCAGATAATAATTGCACTTCGATTGACGTAGTAAAAAAAAAACGTAATAATAATAAAAACATTTATTTTAAGGCATTTTGCAACTACCCACACGATAACTTAAACTTAATAAGCTTTTATTATAAGTAATGTAGAACATAAAAACATATAGCCTTGGTTTTTATAGTCAAGCAAAAAAAAAAAATAAAAACTTTAAATAAAATAGCTTAAAACATCACAAATTTACTCAAATTCATTCACAAAAAGGATTAAAAGGCTCGATCATAACGATTGTAAGGCCAATTCAAAATTAATGCTTACTATTTACAATTCCTGAACAGTTAGCTTTTCTGAGAAAAACTAAAATATATTTTGCGGACAAACTTGTCAGATTTGAATTAACCAGACTTTGTATTAGGGCCCAAGCCATTGTGAAAGAAAGTTAGGCAGTTGTCTCTCTTTGGTCCGCTATTATTTTCAATATATTTGAATGACTTCTTTAGAGCGGTTGAGTCGGAAGTATGTTCGGTGTATGCTTTTACAAACAATATTCAGTTGCTGTTTCATGGCACCCAGTCAAGAGATGCATAACAAACAACTATTCACGCATATCACACTTTAGACCGAGTTGAACGTTGGATAAGATCTATCTTTTTGCTGTTGAATACCTCGAAATCCAAATTTATGAGATTTGGTACTATGGATTTCGAAGATATCAGAACTCCATTGAATTGGAATCTGTAGACAAATGAAAAATTTTGGATGTTATTATTAACAGAAAACTTAGTTATTCATGCCAAATTTCCAACATTTGATCGAGAAAGTTTTTTTTGCTCTTCAACGGCTTTACTGCCTCATCATGTAAGATATAAAAGTAGCCTACGCTCTGATGATGTCTCAGATAACTTATTGTATGGAACTATATTTGCGTACAATGGTTGGTAATGTTCATGGAATTAAGTTTTTTATATCCACTACCGAAGTTGAAGGGTATATTTCATTTTGTCATTTGGTTTGTAACTACCAAAAGGAAATTTCGAAGACCCTACAAAGTATATATATTCTTGATCAGCCTCAAATTTAGAACCGATTCAAACTTATTCGTCTGTCCTTCTGTCCGCCTGTCCTTCTGTCCGTATGTCCTTCTGTCCGTCTGCGCGTCTGTCAGTCTGTGTAATGTCGGTGATAAACATTCTCCTAGACGCAAAAATTAAGATATCGGCTTCAAATTTGGTACAAACATTGGAAGTTCTTGCACGCAGGTTGGTATTGAAAATGGGACAATATTTGTAACATTAAGAAAGATGCCTCTGAAACCACATAAAATGAGTATACTCTTAATCAATACGAAATTCGGAATTCTTTTAGACGTATCCACCTATCTGTCTGTCCATCTGTCTCTTTGCTTATCTGTGTAATGTCTGTGATAAACATTCTCCTATCTGCAGAAATGGAGATATCGGCCTCAAATTTGGTAGAAACATTGGAAGTTCTTTGACTGGCACGCTCATATATTACGATGGAATTTTTCTTACTTGTTGGTGAATAAGATTGTTAAGTTTGTGTTTGATATCAATCACCATAATTCAGTCTCTGATCGATATGGAAATCGATTTTATAATCGCATATCGCAGGAAACGATTATTGAATGTGTTATAAAAATTGTGCAATATTTTTCAAACATTTTATGTTATTTAAAATTTTATTAAGATAACTATTTATTTGAAAGACATTAGCTTTTTAAGCCTTAAATTGGTAGTTAATTACATAAGCACTTTTCAGTGATAGTTTAACAAATTATATCATCTTTAATTTTAGGAAACACCTATCATAGGAAATATATTGACGTCAAAAAATTGTTCATTGCTGATCATTTTTACATATATATATATGGTGATCTTTCAAATATTAGGGTAACTTTGTTGCCAGTACAAGAAGTGTTCTTTACATTGACTTGTTAATACGATCGAATCTAACACCTAATTATTTATACATTATTCTTTAGTATTTTTTACTCATGTGTAGAATAAAAACATTTTTCCTAATTTATAGTTTTATTAAGAAGAAAAAAGAAAACAATTTTTACACAAAACAATTGATTTCTCTGTTTGATTGTAAAAGTGAAAAAGATAAACATAAAAAAATTAAAAAAATACAAAATAAGAAATTAAAATCAACTTAGTCTCTTAAATTTGAAAGCGTTTGCAACAGCCTTCAATTTGGCCGCTGACGGTTGTTTTCATCTTCCTTGCCACTAGGCGATGAAGTGTACGTTCAGTTTGTTATTTGGTTCGTTTGTTAGATAATGCATAGAAACAAAGTGTGAAATCAAAAGTGTGGGTGTTAGGGCGGGTATTTCCTCTTATTTAGAGTCCAAATATAGCATTTAGTTAAAAATTTTCAGGGTATAGAAAAATAGGCGTTAAACTAATTCACTTTTTCAATAAGAATAGAATTTCGATCCGAGTGAGGGTTATGTAAACCGTATTCAATCAAGATATGATTTCAAATAAACAACAAATAGTTTTGTTTATCTCTTCTAATCAACGATGTGATAATTTATTGTTTACTTGTTTCTATATTGCGAAAGCCGTGTGAATACGTAAGTACGTGAATACGTACACAAACGCAATGGCTGTCTACAATTTGCGAAATCCGTATGTAAGCACATGTATATGTGTATGCCTTTTGTTGATATGTATGCCGTTATCGATGCTCTGAGAAAATGTACACCATTTCAATCGCCAAAAAGAAAAAAATAAATAAATAAATTAATTAATAAATATAATTCATCAAATAGCTTAACACGCGATAAGTAATAAAGAAAACATTCGTCGACAGCGTGTTTATGAAAATTCGTTTACATCCTCCTCTTGTTTCTTTCTGTGTAAATCAGTTTAAATTTAAATATATTGTAACGAAAATTTGGCCTTTCGTACTTTTACGTTTAAGGCTCAGTTCGTATCTCTGAATCGCGAAAAGCTTGGATTTTGGTTATGTACAATTTTCCTTATTTACGAAGTAATATTTACAAACTCAATTATTTTACAATTTATTACCAAGTAATTATTTCTTCAATAATTGGTTACTCCTCTAATATTTTTAATCGACTCTGCTGTTCTAAGCACAATGCTCTGCTTATAAACCCTACGAATATCACAAACTCTGCATACCTTCTGCTTTTCACCTGAATTCGTAGTTTCATTAATCCCTCTTGCGGAAATTCTTTGCTAATCTTTGCCAGCTCCTAATATGTCTTTTTATGACCGTCGTAGGTATTACATTCAAAGGAATTTCCACCCCTTAGATTTATCAAATTTGTTATTGTTGCCTTTTACTAGTTTGTGATTTTCGTAACAATATGTTTCACTCAATAAGTTCGCAGCATGACATGTAGATGTCGTCATCATTTTGATATAACCATCTTTCAGAGGAAGTGCGCCAAAATGTCACGATTCACGATCAAGTTACAGTTGTTTTAGTTCAACGTTTCAAAATACGATACGCTCTGGCAATCGCCGATTGCTGTCCATTCGGCTGAATGCCGATTTCACTTTGGATTGTAGTAATGAATCCGTATTTCATTCATTATCACATATCGCACGGCAAAATTTTTTCATTTCGCCTGGACAGTTCCAAGCAACGCTTTGAATCATCAACATGGTTTTTTGGAAAAACTTAGCGTGATGCGTCACCCATTTCGTAAAAGCTTTCTCATGAGCAAATATTCATACAAAATAGTAAATCGATGGTCTTTTGATTTCGTTTAAATAGAAAAATTTTATTTTCGTCTAAAAAAAGGGCAGTATTTGATAAACAATTAATGTGAAAATTAACTTATCGGAAAATGAAAAGATTAATCACTTATAACTTGTGAGGACGATTTTTTCCACGTTTGAATATGAATAGTAGGGACCTTCATAAAATAAATGTGAGAAATTTTAGCCTATCTTTTATAATCCCACAAAACAAATACCGCACAAATTTTGAGTTTGCGCATTATTCTGGGTGTGTCGTTCATATTCACTATCAAGCTGCATGCACGAACTTTCAAGTCTTCTGCCAAATTTCAAGCCAATCTTTGCGGCCAGAGGAATTTTTGCCATAGACATTACTCAGGCGGTTAGACAGACAGACGGAGATAGATTAAAAGTTTTATTATACCGATCGATTCGATTCGAATTATTTTCTGAATAAATTCAAAATTTTTTTTACCTATATTTAGAGGAAATTTGATACACTGACGTGTTTTAGTCCAAGAATTAACGCTACTGAAATAAAATTCGATTGGACCATTTTGGCAAGAAGGTCTAATTTTTAATATTTTATGTTGAAAATGAGTTTCTAACAGCAATTTGACATAAAATTAAATGTACCAAACTTGGAAAATGAAGTTCTTTTTTTGGAGCCCACGACATATAAAGATTGTCATGAAAAGTCAGTTTTCATATGGCAACAAGGTTTAAAATATAACAATTTATGGCAGAAATAGTCGAAGAGTAACAAGATCTTTGAAAAGTAAAATTCGTTAAATTTGTACTACAGTAGTTCACATTTGAGCCCTCTTTTTCTATAAGAGCTCTCAAGAAAACCCTGCCTTTACGTGGCAACAAGCTATAATTACAGCTGATATTTTGATATTTTATTATGAAAGTAAATGAAGAATTGTTTTAAGCAAAATTCAGTGTAGGATATTTAATGGTCAACCTTGTCCATTGACTTCTTTTCTTGTCTTTAAATTCTAATCGCCTCCATAAGTCGTGAGTTCACTTAATGACGAACTGAGCGTCTGAAACGATTCAATGAGTTTCTTTTGCAGTGAACTTATTTTATTTACAAAATAATTAGATGGAAATAAAATTAATTATAAAGCTAATTAAAATTAATCGTTTATCGTCTCTGATAAGATGTTTATTAGTATGTGGATTATCAGACTGTCGTCTCCATCTGAGATCTGTCGGTTTACTCCAAATTGCTTATTTTTGTGCTTAATGTTTGTAGACACATATGCACTCGATAAATGAGAACAACGCAATCGATTCAGCCATAGGATCTTACCGCATCAATACGATCCTACAACTTGTTGTATAATATCGAAAATTATCTTAAATGTATTTCTTACTTTCATGTTTGAATAACTTCTACAACCAATTAAAGTGACCGATACAATTACCAATAATTAGGAAAAATCTAAGAGTTACCTGTGTTTCGATTTTGTTGTGAGATTTGTAGTAGATTCGCTTAATATTTATTTGCGCAAATTTATCAATATTTCATTATACCATACATAACTCGTATACACCCTATATACCCTACATAATAAGGGTATATTAAGTTTGCGCGAATGTATGGAACATAAAAAAAGCATGTACAATAAACCTTTCATTACGTCGTCCTTTCATTATGTAGTCTGCCGTCTGTCCGTCTATCACTCGCATGTCTACCCACGTAATTTACGCTAGTAGTATAGATATGGGAGAACGTCGACTAGAATTTTAGCCTGGAATTTTACGCTCAACCTGCAGGTCGTAATTTTTAAAATATTTTGATGATATCTTGTATATTGTTGGCTACGTATGAATCCGTTCTACTACTAAAAATGAATCCTATTGAACTCTTTTTACTTCCATTCCCCATAGAACGCCCCGTTATCGAGCACACTTATATCAAAAAAATTTGTCTTTTTAATATCTCTCAATAAAAATTAGTAGAAGATAGTGTTTTGTCCTAGTAAATGAATGTCCCCTTCTGTAAAAATATTCTTTAACAAAAATTATGTGATTTATGCGTATAAATTTATCGCTCTAACCTTGGACCGCATAACTCCATTTTTCGGACTCTCGCTCCTCTAAATGTGGTTTATATGACAAAAAGACTTAATTTTTCGTATTTTGTGATGAATATAAGTGAAAGAAAATAAGTTCTTTTACATAACAATTAACTTCACGAAGTTCGAATCCCTTAGATTGGCGTCTTGGCTTCGTTCTGTTATACGCGGATTTCTTGAAAAACAAGTCTTTACATAAGGGTAAGACGTAAATTTTGTTGTCTCATGACCAAATGATATGAAAAATTGTATTAAGCGAAGTAACGTAGGATATTGAATAATCGGCTTTGCTTGACTATAATGTTTTAACTTGTTTTTATAAATTTATGATTCGATATGTTATGCTAACTAGTGATGCATATTTTGAATGCGTTATGTTAAAGCGATTCATCGATTGCATATTCGCCATGCTGTACTAACTAAATTTATTAGAAACAAACAAAATCAAATCATGTGATAAATGTCAAAAATTTTATTTCAAACAGAATACAATAATTTATTTTAAAATTTCTTATTTCGTTAATCATTAATTTAAAAAATGAAATTGATTATCTTACTATGTTCGTATTTACTAACGCTTAAAATAAAAAATTCTGGATCTCTTTTGAAATTCACCGCTTCCCTTGCGATGATACGATTAGAGAAAATGTAAATAGATCCCCTATCAAAATTTGAAAAAAAGATAGGTCTATCCATTTTCAAAATTAACATGTAAGCATTACAAGCTATCTTACTGAGCATTCTTTTCTTCTTTGCATCTCTTGCTATCGATTACAGTTTTCTATGTAGAAAATCAAATTGAAATTTTTCTAAATGTATGACTCAAAATCTAGTAACTGTCAGAACAATTTTTTGCGAAATTGTTTTTGACAAAAATTGTTTCAGGATTCTCTAAATTTTTTATATTAGTAATTTTCCTTTAGGGACTGACCACACTATAAACAGTCCAGAATTTTGATTTATTATTAGCTTAATAGATGCGTGAAACCGACTAGAATAACTGAAAGAAAATCATTATCAGAAATAGATTTTGCTTTAAAATTTTGGATTTTTTCCGAAACACATCAAAAAGATTACCCGAGTCAAATGGGAACCCGGGTGGGAAGCTACAAACTTATATCTCATCCCTTGATTTCTATCTTCTATAATAGAATACTAAATGTCTTTAGAAACTATTTATGTTCATTTACAAACACTTCTGAACAAAAATAGGTTAGAATGGATTAGTTGAGAATTCGGTTAAATGAATATGATAGCGAGAACCATACGCAAGCTTTCAATGCTTTTGTCAAGAAACTAAAGGCTTGCGACGAAGTTTTCAGAGTTGATTATAAATCCAACTAAACAATTACACGATTTCTTTGCCACCTTGAAGCAAAAACTCGTCCGGGAACGAGAATGAAAAGAATGAACATGGAGGGAACTTGGATTGCAGACGAACGGAAAGAAATCATAAAAAATTTATTTTTACAAAAAAATATGTTTATAACTTATTCCAAAGCTTAAAAGACTCTTCCGCGAGACACGACTCTTCAAAACGGCCCATGAAACAAGTCCTACAATTCTCATTGTGTTCATTCGACTGGTTTATGATATCTTTGAAATATCAATCGTTGTCGTGGTACACAGAGAATTTGCGATAATTTAATTTAAACATTTTTTATTATATAGAGAGTGTTTTTTTTGAACAGTAATTGAACTTTTCGTTTCCGAAATGCTTGCCGATCGTAAAAAAGTTATTGTTTTTAACTATATTTTTTGTTTTTTTTTTTTAGATTCCAATTTGCCACATTTACACCATGGGCCGCAGATCCGCTTGAATTAAAAATGCTTCGCCTGAATATATATTCTTTTAATACCTAAATACGCGCTTATCCTAACATCCTTGAATATTATGGTTCTACACACTTTTCTTCCATCGCAAAAATATTGTCTTGTTACAGTGGTGTTGCCTCTTAGTTACCTCCACTGAACACTACTTCATGATGAATAATAATAAAGATTTTTTTTCTTGTTTGGTTTTGTAATGAAACGCTTGATTTCTTTTTTTCTTAATTAATTTTATATTTTTTATTTTTGTGAATTTTTTAAATAATTTTTCCTAGTTTTCAATGACTCTCAACTATCAAATGTATCTTAGCATAGAGGCCAAGCAGTGTGAAGACAGGTCAACTTTTCAACAGACATAAAACATTAGCCTACGCACGAAGCGTTAAGTTCTAGTTATAATTCAACGTTTGTAGTAACTATCGGACGCATAGTATCACAGAATATCTGCGCTCAATGGGAAATTCGTAAAGTAAGATAAGTTAAATTACACCTTATAAATTTTGAAGTCGAAAATATTGGCGTTAAAAGCAAAATCTTGCTACTTTACTGATCACATTAAGTTCGTTTAAGGTGCGGAACATTTGAAAGATTTCAATTTCGTTGACAAACTTACTTGGATGTCGTTGCATCTGATATCAATTTCAATTTTCTTAGATGTGTCACAGACTTCTCTATGAATTGCTAAAATAAATATAAAGAAATTTAAAAGGCAGTTTTTTTTTTTTTTTGAATAGTATTAGCATTTGGCCAAAGGTAATCGTAAATAAATTTTAATAAACTCAGAAGCATTTGCTTCTTTGCATCCCTGGTATCTATTATTCTACATAACAACATCAGTGTACACAACTTAGGGAAGGTGGAGAACCAACTTGACATTTATGGCACATTGCTGCACAACGCAAATGATAACTATGTGCATACGGATAGAAAGGATTTATTCCTTTCAATTATTTCGATACGAAAATTAATGATGGGTTCCTTTGTTTGAAAAGGCATAGGACAAGTATGTCTTCACTATATGAAAGCCTCTAATCAAATGGGGTGAATCCAAGTCTTACGTAATATCAAAACGAATGAATAGGGCGGATGTTTAAGCAGTATTTTATTCAACTGGTAAGTGCTTCGTATGCTGACCAAGTGTTTGTGGAAATCTGACATTACGACGCTTTCTAGATGGAATTTGCTAAGAACTAACAATATGAAGTACTCGTTGTTGATGAATTTTGTGGGGACAATTTAAGATGATCAATATTAGCGATTCGATCATAAGCGAAATGTTAGCAATTAATACTATTATAATAATAATGTCATTTTGATATATTCAACGATTGATGTCATTCGAAAGCTGAACTTCGATTATTTAATCCATATATGCGGTAAAAACAGTTGTTGGGAAACCCCATTCTTTAATTTTTCGAAGTGTTTTCGCCCTAGACTTTAGCGCACGCATTTGTTATTCAACCTACACATATACAACAATTATGCTTTTAAAACCCAAGACACAAAATCAAAATAAATATCTGGTTCAAGAATATTGATATTATCGATACTTCGAGATAATTCGTCGTGATTCCTATTTGTGGATAAACAGGCGTATAGATTTATGCAAATAATTGTTGAATTTAACGCGACAAAAGCGACATAAACGGTTTCTCTTTTTCAGCGAAGGCTTGAGATCGTAATGGTGTTTTAAGAAAAAGGTAGTGGACGGATGGACAAAACGACTTAAGCAAATAGAAGCCGTTGTATACTTTGCTCACATCATGTTCGATTCTTTGTAAATATATATAAAACAAAAGAATTCTTAACCGTTACTAACTTAATATATTTAAACAAAATGATGAAAAATTTGCACGAAAGTCATAAATTTATAAAAAAAAAATAAAAATAATAATAATAATTAGCTTTGTTTTTCATAATCAATTGAGTATTTGTTTTTGCTGTTTTTGATGATGTAATATTGTTTTAAAACAAGTGCACGACATATAAATAAACAAATAAGAAGGTTGCACTTGCCTTAGAGAGTATAAATTTTAAAATCCCAACAACCCTCACAACATTACATACAAACGTTGCAAATTATTTTATTGATTGTATGCGTACAATAGACTGTTCAAGACGATTTTACTTACTAAATATTATTGATAGCGTTGAGATATAATTTTACAAATCTTAGATCAATACCTGATTACAAAAAAAAAAACAAAGTTTTTCTTTCGCATCTTTTGCTTGAATCGAAAAATATTTGTTGCGTCTCTCTTTTCAGTTGCAATTCGTATAAAATACAATTTCTTTGTTTTCGAAATCATTTTAATCAACTTGTGCAGGTTTAACTGCTTAAGTTTAACTTTGAAGACTTTAATACTGGTCTCTAACCAATTTTATCCAAATTTCTTGACTATCCTCTGCTTTGCAGTTTCTTAAGTTCAAAATTATCATTTCCTAAAAGTTATGAGAAATTTTTTAACTTGGGAAATACAAAAAGTGAAGTAGACAATACATTGAATATATACAGGTAGAAAGCAAACGAAAATGAGATTGTTATTGAGTCCTAAAAACGAAAGTGACATAAAGGCTGATCACAACTAATAATAATGATAACAGGTAGTACAAAGGTAGTCCCTGGAAGCTTCCTTTCGAATTTTGGCAATTAATTTCGATAATCCATAATACTACGTAGACGAGACAGATTTTTTCATTTTTATTACAAGGATAAGCGGATAGAATGTCCAGTGTATCTGACAAATTTGAAGCCGATATCTTCATTTTTGCATGCGGAACAATGTTTACCGCAGACATTATGCAGAAGGACAGACGGATACGTTTAAATCGATCCTAAATATGATCGTGAACAAGATTATATATACTACGTGAGATTTTTGAAGTTTCTGTGTGGGTGTTGCAAACAAATTGATCCGGTGGTGGTCAAAAAGTAGTAGCGAAAATTTTTTAAAACAACCAATAAAAATAGTTCCATGTTCACTAGAGAAGCTTATGTTGAGATTTCAATTAAAAGTTCAAAAAACTCAGAAAAAAATCCAAGAAGCCAACGTTACAATAAGATCGAAAAACAATAGTTTCAACACAACGTATTTAAAGCTTCAAGTTTCAATTTCGTAGATTTTTCTTTTGCCTCTAATCTACTTGATTTGACCTGTTTACAACATACAATTAGTCTAATGATTTTAAATACTTCCATGGGCGTGATGATATTTGTCATTAAAATTATTTTAATCCCAATTGCTTTTTTTTTACTTCACAGATCATTCAATGCATTCAATATACTTGTAAGATGTTTGGCTCTAGGATTATATTTGGAAAATCAACTTTTTGAACATTATTATTATTATTATATTTTCTAACATCTGTGACATCTTTTTGCGTCTGCCTCTTTATTCAACTTACAGTTTTCCACAATCAAATTGCAGAGTTTTTTAAGAAGTGTTAAATTACTTTTTAATGTATTCTTCCGCTTCTTCTTCTTCTTGTCTGTTATACAGAAAATAGCAAGAGTGTTGCAAACAAGGCACGAAACCGCAGTTAGATTTTATTTATATTTTATGTGTGTATGCATAAACTTACGTGTGGTACGCTTGCAAAACCGATAATTTCATTCGATTTGCATGCATACATAAGAAAAAATAAATAAAAAATATTAACAAAAAGAAAAAGGAAAGGAAAATAGCGAGAAAGCTATATCCCATGTTATGGCGAATTTCTGATACCCGCCCTATACAATCACATTAAAAGCAAAGCGTATAAAATTCCAAAATCACTGATTAATTGTCGATTCACTGATCGCTGGCCGACTGAGTGGCTGAGTGAAACTTTAAAATTTTTATTCAATTCTCATTAGTAGTAGTAGTAGTAATGGATTTGTCTGGCCCCAAATTATCACAAATTTTTATTTTTATTTTTTTTTTTTAAATTAATGTTCACTTGATTATATAAATTTTTTGGAGTTTAAGAATTTTAGCCATAGAAAATAAATATACGTCAAACAATGGAAGAATAGTTATTACAGAGTTGCAAATAGAATGCAAATTACTATATACATCAACACTTCGTTCGGCAGTGGATAAAAGAAGAAGAAAAAACTTAAAAAATAATATGCTGTTGATGTTTTTACATTAACAGACATTCGACCCTGTCACGATTTTAAAGATAATAATGTGATGAATACGATGCACGCATGACAATAATATATTTATATAATTGTAGTATGAAGCATAGATGGTTTAATATTGTTCATAAACAATTAACTAAACCATCAAGTTAGCTGTAAATTTAAACTTTAACAACATTGTTTCGAAAGCAATTTATTCATAAAAAAAAAGAAATGCATTTATAACAACAACAAAGAATAAAAATAAAAAGTCATTTAGAAAAAGATAGTTTGAGCCTGAAACGAACTTTTCCTGTTCATAACCTCCATCGAAAATAAATAAAAAAAAAACGTGTATTTATTTTGGTACTAGTGTTAGCCACATATTGGTGAGAGTTGATCGAAACAATTTTTCCTTACAAATTACTGTTGTTTAGATTGCTAGAAAAGAAATTTCATAGTTTATGTTAAACTTTGTCAAAGAATACATTTAGAAATAAAACAAAACAAAATAAAAGAAGTGCGTACATACGAAGCGAAAAGTTTTATTTTCTCGTTTTTTTTTTTCGGTGCAAACATCAATAAAAGTTTCCTTAGCAGACGTTAGCGTTGGCAAAATTGACTTTTGATATTTCATTTCAGAGCATGTAGTAGTTATATTGATCGGTTTTTTCGAGTAAAAGGTTCGCTTCATAAGCTGGACAAATATCTGTAGAAATACGAGTTTAGGACACTCTCTAACTTAAAATCTTAACGTTGACAATATCAAGTATTAAAATTTTGTTATTGTTTTACCTGGTTTGAGGTGTTCATTGTGGATGATCTCTTGTCTGAATGTCAGGTTTGCAAAAGATTCGTACGATCAATTTGAGAATTAGTGTTGAATGAATTTGAAAAAAGCATTTAAAGAAAAAATGAAAAAAAAACGTAATATTCTTTTCGATTTTTTTTTTTGTCAAATTTAGAATCGATTTAATCATGTCTGTCTGTCCTTTTGTTCGTCTATCTGTTGTCAGTGTAATTTCTCATCGCAAAGGTGCTGCTGGTCTCAAAAATGAAGATATCGGCTTGGAATTTGGCAGAAAGATTGTAAATTTCTTTGATCTAAGTTGGTATTAAAAACAGGTCAACTCTATCAAAGGGCGCTATCATAGTACAAAAAAAGTAGGATTTTTGGCTCATTACCCATAAACCATAGCAAATAGATTCAGAAAAATATGTATATTATGCTAGTTATCCTGTAGCATCTTTATAAAAATGGAAGGATCGGTCACCCCTCTTCCAAATTTATTTTGTTTATTTATTTTTATTATTTATTTAAATTGTTTGCTACAGTCAGAAACGTAATGCATAACATGAGCAATTAAAAAATGTAATTTAAAAAAATATTTCTTAAGCAATAACCTCATAGAAAGTGATTAGATAAACTTAGTAATTAGTATTAATTTTAATTAAGTAATAATAATAAGTATTAATTTTAATTAATTAAAAATCGCAAATACAGGAGTGAGTATAAACAAAGTACTTTATAGGATTATAAGATACTTTATAGGATTATAAGCTTGCCCGAACGACCGCCCTCTTTATATTATTAGTCGAGTCAAGCGACGGATCAATCAAGTGGGCATTATTATTAAACATTTTGCAAAGAATCCGAAATGAAAGCTAATAATTTGTACGGCACTAAGGTAAGGAAATTACATCATGATATCTCGTGAATCCTATCTACGTAGGTAGGTAAAATCAGTTGGGGATTCCAAACCAACCCCCGGAGGGCGAAGAGTAAGAAATTTTTTTGAACCGATTCTATTTGATCAATATGAATCTTGTAGCTGGGTGACCAAACCACCGAAGCATACTTAAGAATTGGTCTAACAAGGGCCATATATAATCGTTTGGCTATATAGGGGTCAGAAAACTCCTTAGACCACCTTTTTATAAAACCAAGGATCGATTTTGCTTTATTCATAGCTGCATCGATCTGTAGATGAAATCTTAATTTAGTGTCAAAAATAACTCCCAAATTGCAGACGCTAGGAACATTTTCTAGCTTGTGGTTACGAATGTAGTAAGAACCGGCCAACTTATTAGACCACGCGAACGACAGCATGCAACACTTTTTTAGGTTAAGGCTCATGCCGTTTGATTCACACCACGTTATTAGGTTATTTATGTCAAACTGTAGATTAGCGATACCATCAGCAGAGTTAAATGAAAGAAAGATCTTAACGTCATCCGCAAACATCAAACATTTCGAATATTTTACGCAACTGGGAAGATCATTTAAGTAAAGTAAAAAGAGGATCGGTCCAAGATGGCTACCTTGGGGAACTCCAGGCGAAACAAAAATTTCGCGCGACTGACATGAATTAAACAATACGGTTTGAGTCCTCCCCATAAGGTATTCTTGAAGCCAAGAGACCAGGGAAGAAGAAAAGCCAAAACGTCTAAGTTTGAGAGCCAGGAGATTATGGTTCACTCTGTCAAATGCCTTCGAGAAGTCAGTGTAAATAACATCAGTTTGCTTATAATTCGTAAAAGTTTGGGAAATACTTCCCATCAGCTCTAAAAGGTTTGTCGAGGTTGACCTTTCCTTCATAAATCCGTGCTGAGAGGGGGACAAAACTAAGCTAAGCGAACGGGCTAATCTGTTTGTTACCAGCCCAAAACTTTTGGGATTGATCATTAGCTGTCGTTTCATAAACTAAAGATAATTATTATAACACATGTTTTTCATGGACCAAAATTGACTTCTGGCCATAGAGTAGCGGGCATAATCTGTAACAGTCCCACTAAGCTTAAATTTGTTATAAAGTCTGCTCTTTTTATTACGGATCATGATTAACCTCGCACTAAACCATAAAAGTCTCCTATGATGGTATCTTCTCGGTTCAATTGGAACCGACGCGGAAATCGCAGTGAATAACGTACGATAAAGCATAAGGAGTGACTTATCAATATTCCCGAGATCAAAGTTCCACTCAGATTAAGCCAAAATGTTTCTAAGCAAATTAAAGTTTGTTTTCTTAAATGCCAGACACCTAAAAGTAGGTAAGCACGTTGAGGAGCAGTCATTAGGACAACTTTCAATAGTAATAGATAAAGTAGGATGGAATTTATCTTCAGAGTAAACAAAAGGCTGAGCACGGGAAACGCTCAGAAGCTTGTTGTTAGAAAAAACCAAGTCCGAAAGATTGTCATTTACATTTTTAACCAGATTAAACTGCAAAATCCCCAATTCGCAAAGAAAATCAAAAAATTCAGTAAATGATTTCCGATAAGAAAGTGGTGTGCAATAGCCACAACCCTCATTCCAACTTCACGAAGTATGGGGCAGGTTAAAATCACCCAGCACTAGTAACTTGTCGTTGCAATGCAGTCGCGAAACAATATTTTCCACATGATGGAAATGTTCCAGATATGTTGAAAGATCGGACGCAGGAGGTATGCATGAGCAGGTAACATATAAAGTAAGAAACTTGATAGTTAGGATCAAGTATTTCTAAATCACCAATACATGGTTTTAACCAGGTTTCGGAAAAAACTAATATTTGAGTATCGCACCCAACGGAACTAACTAAAGCATCACGGAGCTTTGTATTGAGCCCTCTTACATTTTGATAAAGAATAGAGAGCTCAGCCCCCAAGAAATTCAGTTGTTTGGCCCGGATTGATTGGGCGGATTATACATTTTTCTTGACTTACGCCGAGTGAACTCCTTAATTAATGTCCCCTCAGGCCAAGAAGATTTGCCGATCAGCGCCTTAAAATATGCAGATGGGACCCTGATTTTAAACGAGGAAATACTTCTTGGTTTAGTAATGTTGAATTTAACCACGTTGCATTTACTGACATCTAAGGATGGATGATTCGACCTGAGGTAACGTACGACGGTTTCAGCTGAGGTCTCAGGCGAAGCTCTAGATAAGAATAAAGATTTGTGAGGAGGAGCAATGACGAGATCGCCGTCACCAATATTTGGGAGAGGAGGAGCTGTTTTTGCTAGCGCATTTAATTGAGATGTATTGGATGATTGGATACCTGGGAGCACCGTTAAGCATGAAGAGGAAGGAGAGTTCGCAACGGAGAGCGAGCTAAGAGAAGTTCTCGCTGACGATGACGGTATCAGCAGCATGAGATTTATTCACATCAATTAAATGTGAGATATTGGTGGGTAATCCAGCCCGACCAACTGTAGCATTCTTCGCCGACAGATCGATAATGGCAGCTTCATTTACAACATCACGCGATCCAAGAGCGATCGAAGTCTTGGATAAACCAGAAACCCTTGTAGGAGTTATTAAGGTGCGTTTAGTCGCCTCAGCGTAATTGCAACTCAAAGGACTAGACAATAGTATTGGTACTTATCCTTGGGTTGATAAGATTCACTCTGTTTTTCAGATATCGTTCCGCTCACAACTGAATTGGAAGATGAAAGATCCACTACGTCCACGAATAGAGGATCAACAGGAGGTTTTTCGGTTCGTTTTTCAATTAAAGGTAGTCCGGGTCCCAAACTGGGAATCTCGATACTTACGGTCCCATGGGGGACGGACCACACGCCACAGTGCGTGTTACATGCTTCTTAGAAAGAAGAGGTGAAGTGGAGTTTCCCAGAATTTCGCAGTCATTAAACATGTCGTGACATATTTTAAATTTTGCCGTAGCAGCATCAAGCAATTTCTTAGCTTCAAGAAAACCCAACTTAGTCTGAGTAAAAAGCTTATAAAAATCAATGTCTTTTTTCCTGTAATCCGGGCAGGACCATCGCAAACCCTTTGAGGCATCCACCACAGCATTCGCTGCTCTGCCACTAAGTCCAGCACATTTCGGTTGCCCAAGGGGCTCACAAAGCCAGCACATTATGAATCGATCGAATCCCGGCCCGCTTTTTGCCAGACAATTCTTGTAAAGACATTCCATATTAACTGCGCTTCAGCCAAGGCCAAAAACGTAATAGGGCTGATTTTGATGAGATGTTTGGCAATTCCCTCAAGTCACTCAAGTAACTGAAATAACGCTTCACGTTAGCACAAGCAGTCCCAATTAAAGTACTTATATTAAAGCACAACTCGTTGAGGACATTTAACGAAATGGTTGGTTATTCACCGCCAGAAGAGAGCAAATATAATGATGTGGATGTAGCTTTCAGTAAAAATTTTTTGTTAGCAACACATTTAAACAAAATTAAATTTGTCGAGAAAACGAAAGTTAACTTTCACTTTATTTTCTTTAGGAAAAATAGGCTGGTTATCGCCTATGATTATCTCTTTAAGTTAAGGTAATCTCAAAATTCATTTGCAACACTGTTGTGCATAAAACCAATCAATGTCTTATCAACACAAATGAAAAAAAGAAAATTATTATGAAACGGTATAAAACAATTTTCACACTTTTTAAGAAAATACCGCTTCAATCACTAATTAATAGAGTATCGGAATTATATTTTCTTGTAAAAATATTTTTAACATTATGGAAGATGCTTCAAAAAGGATACATCAGGATTACCCACGAAGTGCATCCTCCCTATACACTTTTCATTTACCCCTTTTCACAAAATTGCGAATAAATACAATTGTATGCAGGCTGATTTCAATTGCTGGCGATCTCATGGTCCCCGATATTTCAAAAAAAATTCAGTTCAATCACGGGCGAATAATAACTTAATCCTCTGCTGCATAGTGTATGCGATACACGATAAAAGTGAATCGATATACTCATGAGTGGCAGGTGACTGAGTGGTCATATTTACAGCCTCTCCGCCAATAAACAGCTGCCTCTATTCACTATACCTTCATTAGGTTTCACTTAAAATCGAACCATATCTTAACTAGAGCAGTGGGCTTCTTTATTATTTTTTTGTACGATAGTACAGTTTGCTTTGCGGTTACAGAAACAGTTATAGGGTGGAGGCAATAATCCAAATGGAAAGGTGCGTTTTAGTGTGTAATTCTAACATAGCATAGTATCCATAGCAGAGAACCTAAAAACAATCTCTGTGAGATAACTTCGAAGACATCTAAATGTTTAGAGAGATTTTAATTTAGAGCCTTAAGTAAAATCATGTATATTCACAGCTGATAACAAGGGTGAGGAAGCAAAGAGTAACTAGTGCGAAAAGTAAACTCTTTGCGATTTATAATAAAATCACAAAAAAATAATTCTCTCCTATGATATAATCTCTTAAATAATTGTGTAATAATGTTGTGCTCTGCTTACAGCAAATAGTATACAATGTCTTGCTTTAAAAACAGTGAGTGCATTAGACATTATTAACCAAACAAACTGAACCAATATATATATATACATATATATATATATATATATACATATATATATATATACATATATATATATATATATATATATATATGTGCGTTCGTATGTGTGTGTGTATGTTGTATATGCATACGTATATATTTATACACATTTAGTTCATAGTAAAACGATTCAAATAAATCGTTTTAATTAAACGGCGTAAAAACCACAGCATATAAAGTAAAAAAAATAAAAATTATATTATTATTAAATATAAGTTGTTCAATTCGTTTATGTTGAATGATTTGCAACTAAAAATATGTTTATGCATGCAATGGCAGATGGGCGATTCAGTGCTTTTAAAAGTGGATATTTGCACACACACACACACACACACATATATATATATATATATAGATATATATATATATAGATATAAACAAGTATATGCTTACATATATATAAACACAGCAACTAACAATCAACTCTGCTGTTTGGTAATTATATTAAATTAAATTGCGTTTCCGTTGTTAATGTTAATGTTCAAAATAATGCATATACATATATATATAAGCGTATGTGCATATAATTATGTATATACATGTACATATACCTAACGTATAACAAAATAAAGAGCCACACAATCCATATATAAAAAACCGATCATATATAAACCTTTAGAAGCCATAATAACTAATCATTAGAAAAAACAGAAATCAGTAAAATTTTTCATTAGCAGCAAAATTTCTCGCATATTTTATGTAAATGTTGACATATATCATTATTTCTTATTCAGCACTAATTATAACTTAATTAATTTATAGCACAAATTTTCCTAGTTTTAGAGTTCATAGCAATACAGTAATAGTAATGGGTTGTATGGTGCACAAATTTACAAGCGATTACGAATCGATTTGTTTACACTCTCATCCTATGACTCGAATATATTCGAAATTATATATATATATATATATTAGTAACGTATTTTTTACGGGCGCGAACTTAGCTCACGATCTTGCATAGACCAATATTGTGTCTTTGTACTAAACGTTGAGGTGTCTTCGGCGTGCTTGGACCTCTAGGCTAACATACATTTGATAATTGAGAGGCATTAAAAACCAGGAAAAATTATTTAAAAAATTCACAAAAATAAAAAATATAAAATTAACTAAAAAAAAGAACGATATCCAAGTGGTTTGTTTCTCTTTTTGTCAACGAAATTGAAACCTTTCAAATGTTCCGCACCTTAAACAAACTTAATGTGATCAGTAAAGTAGCAAGATTTTGGTTTTAGCGCCAATATTTTCGACTTCAAAATTTATAAGGTGTAATTTAACTTATCTTACTTTACGAATTTCCCATTGAGCGCAGATATTCTGTGATACTATGCGTCCGACAGTTACTACAAACGTTGAATTATAACTAGAACTTAACGCTTCGTGCGTAGGCTAATGTTTTATGTCTGTTGAAAAGTTGACCTGTCTTCACACTGCTTGGCCTCTATGCTAAGATACATTTGATAGTTGAGAGTCATTGAAAACTAGGAAAAATTATTTAAAAAATTCACAAAAATAAAAAATATAAAATTAATTAAGAAAAAAAGAAATCAAGCGTTTCATTACAAAACCAAACAAGAAAAAAAATCTTTATTATTATTCACCATGAAGTAGTGTTCAGTGGAGGTAACTAAGAGGCAACACCACTGTAACAAGACAATATTTTTGCGATGGAAGAAAAGTGTGTAGAACCATAATATTCAAGGATGTTAGGATAAGCGCGTATTTAGGTATTAAAAGAATATATATTCAGGCGAAGCATTTTTAATTCAAGCGGATCTGCGGCCCATGGTGTAAATGTGGCAAATTGGAATCTAAAAAAAAAAAACAAAAAATATAGTTAAAAACAATAACTTTTTTACGATCGGCAAGCATTTCGGAAACGAAAAGTTCAATTACTGTTCAAAAAAAACACTCTCTATATAATAAAAAATGTTTAAATTAAATTATCGCAAATTCTCTGTGTACCACGACAACGATTGATATTTCAAAGATATCATAAACCAGTCGAATGAACACAATGAGAATTGTAGGACTTGTTTCATGGGCCGTTTTGAAGAGTCGTGTCTCGCGGAAGAGTCTTTTAAGCTTTGGAATAAGTTATAAACATATTTTTTTGTAAAAATAAATTTTTTATGATTTCTTTCCGTTCGTCTGCAATCCAAGTTCCCTCCATGTTCATTCTTTTCATTCTCGTTCCC
>KK351198.1:341664-378034 GCA_000671755.1 Glossina brevipalpis
AATAATAAATCAAAATTCTGGACTGTTTATAGTGTGGTCAGTCCCTAAAGGAAAATTACTAATATAAAAAATTTAGAGAATCCTGAAACAATTTTTGTCAAAAACAATTTCGCAAAAAATTGTTCTGACAGTCACTAGATTTTGAGTCATACATTCAGAAAAAATTTCAATTTGATTTTCTACATAGAAAACTGTAATCGATAGCAAGAAAGGCCAAGAAGAAAAGAATGCTTTGTAAGAGAGCTTGTAGTGTTTGAAAAATCTAGGAAAGACTTTTTTATGTATTTTAAGCTTTGAACTTCTTTTTCATATGTAAAAAGGCGAATTAATTAATTAATTTATCTTTTTCTTTATTTAAATTTTTATACCGTACAATATTTGTATTGTAGGGCTTAAGATGGGCTCTCCTTTTACTATACCAGTCAAGTCAGAATAATTTTCTACATCGATGTAAGCCCGCCTGTTTGTCTGTCGTTCGGTCTAATGTCTGTCCCTCTATGTAGAGCATCATATGTTAATGTAATATTTACGATTTCACACTATAGATCCTTTAAGAACCGCTGAGTAAAAACTTACTACAAACATGCTGATTCTGTATTGAGTACGTTTCATGAATTACGAGCAGATTATATATATTATAGACAAAGCTGTGAAGAAATTTGTAGAAACTAGATTTGTAACAGATTTGTTAAAGCCCGCAACATCGTTGAAACCCAGGACCCAGATCGAAAATATTGATGCTGTTGAGAAATATCCATATTTATCGATTAAACGGTACGCACAGTATTCTTATCGCTACAGCCTCATGATTATAACCTTTTTTTCACCGTGAAATTGAAGAAATGGATGTTGGTGATGTGTTTTCAACAGAACGGCAGCACAAGCCACACAACATGTCTCGTTTAGGATTTTTGTGCGAGAAATTTTCCGATCATGTAATTTCACATTTCACGTTGAACTTTTTCTTTTGTACAGCGGCGGCAAAGATATGAATTTATGCGAGTAATTCTCAAACACTTAATGCTTTAAAAATGAAAAATCTGTCAAGTTATGACCGAGTCATTGCACGTCATCTGCAGACAAGTCATCGAAAATTATCTCGAAAGGATCCCGTTGTGACGTTTGAATACGTTTAGTGCAGTATCATTGCTATATCGTTAGAGTTCAACAACTGACAATTTTCCCATCACTTTAAAAAAAAAATTAATTTTTTTTTTTTGAAAAGTTCGTGATGTATACGACGGTTTTCATTTTTCTCAAGAATTGAGACTTTCTCCTAAGCTTATCTATTACAATCGAATTGTATACAGTTCAACTATACTTTTCAATATCTACCCTGGTTTAACTCTTATTCAAAAACAACCGTTTTCTAAATAAATTTGCATTATTTTTTTTCAAATTATCAGTTTTTAAATCTTCAAAAAATATATGTCAAATACTAAATATCAAAATATTCCACTAGCAAGTAGAAGGCTGCTTCCGTTAATACAAAAAAAAATGTACTCTCTTAAGATTTTCTTCTTAAGAGCTCTGATGTTAAAAGTTTTACTAGAATTGTTTTATTTAAATATCGAAAAGTTAAAAAAAAAATAAAAGCTTTTACAAACTCTGATGCATCCTTCTAGTTACTTCTTCATTGAATTTCAAGTGTAAGCCAACCATGGTAGCCTATTTGGAATTTATTTATTCATCTGCGAATTTGGCAAATTACAATAATGTTGTAAAAATTTGCGGGCGATTGTCGTAAGATATTCGAAAAAAATTAATAATCAAAATATAGAGAAGAGAGTTTATTTTATTTGCATATAAACATAGCACGTACAACGTATCAACTTATCCATGAGTTCTACGAAAATACCCATAAATCTTTGAAATTCGAAATGTAAGACAAAATAACAAATCGTTTTCTGCGTTCCTTTCTTTGCGATTTGTTTTTCCTTTTAAGTTCTTTTTTGTTTTTTTTGTATGATATATATACCGATATATATACATATACATATATATATATATAATAATATAATATACATATAATAATAATATATATATATATATATAATATACATATATAATGTAATATATATATATATAATAATATAATATACATATAATAATAATATATATATATATATAATATATATATATATATTATATTATATATATTATATATATATATATATATATATATATATATGTGTGTGTGTGTGTGTTTGTTTGTATGTATGTATATATGTATTTACATCTTTTTTTATATAGAATTTCAAACCACGAGTAAGGAAATGCGTTCATAAATCATGCATACCAAGCTATTGCATAAAAGATTTACTTGGTTTCTTGAAAATTTTCTTTTGTCGTTTCGATTGTTTTTTTTCGATTTTTCTTTTTTACTACAAAAAGAAAAACACACAAACAGTAACAAATAAAAATCTTGATTTATGGTTTTTATTGATTTAAAAAAGCAGTCCAAAGAGTGCAGAAAACAAACAACAAACCTTGTCTAAGCTGGCCAAAGCAGATGCGAGAAAAGAAGCACGAAATATTCGACGCGACGAGTATGAAGGCTTATATAACAGGAAAAGTCAAACAAAAAAAAAGAAAAATTTCGCCAACTACAGAATTTATGTGCTTGCAGAGCAAATGTAGAAAATCTTGCGAATACTATATATCCTTCAAGCATGTGTTGAACTGAAAAACAACAACGAAGTTAAACAAAACAAATAAGAAAGCTTTATGCACTTCGCAGCGAATCTTATATACTCACTACTTAAAAAAAATAAAACCAAACCACTCAGATTCTCTTAAATACGTAAGTAATAAATAAGAAAATAGTTCTTTAAAATGTTTTTTTTTTCATTCTTCCGAAACTGTTTAAAACTTATTTACTAGGAAAAAACGCTTCACGTCATCTTGATACTTTTTACGTATAAATGAATAATTGTATGCTATAAGAACGAGTATGTTCACGTTGTGAATTCTAATAGCAATAGTTAAATAGACCGCCCAAGATCGATATAACTAAATTAGCTCAAAATATAATAAAGGTATAATACGCTGACTAAAGTTGTTGATTTTTACATCTCGTGTCTCTGGATACTATAAAGACAAAGTTAGTATATAGCCATCGTATGTACGGAGATAAGTATAAAAATGTTTGAATTGCCGGAGTCATAAATTGTTAATGTTGCTGATGTCGCTGAAGCTGTTTCTCTAGCTGTTATTATTGTTGCTGAAATCAGATATTTTTTCTTTATTAATTGAAAGAAATGTAGAAACGTACAATATGAAGGAAAATCTGATATAAGTTAAATTACAAGATAAACAATGGTGATCGGAAATAAAAGCCTACCGCTTGACCTACATAGAGTTAGATTATCGGTAGCTTTAAATGAAAAAAAAAATGGGTATACAGCTTTCAACAATGATTGTTTTCTTAACGATTTCTAAACCGTTAAAACTTATAAGAAATAAGAAAAAACCTTCAGGAAAGTTGTAAAGTTTTTAACAAATTTTCGACTTAGGTCTAGTGCTTCCCCACTTATCAAGTTATAATTATAAATTTTTTTTTTATAAATATTGTTACAAAACTGGCTTTTGTATTTTTCCTTTAGACAAAGTCCTTATCGCTAGATCGCGAAAAACGTAGATTTAAATAAAATCTCAAGTAGTTTTCACAATTATTTCAAGGAACTTATTTCCCTATTACTTATTTGTTTCGGATATCGTTATTCTCATTCTCGACGTACAACTCTCATCGTACAACTATCAGTATACACTATCAGTGTACAACTCTCTATTACAATTGACTTCTTGCGACTCTTTATCACGACAGACTTTTTTCGTGTGCTTATTACAACTGACCTCATGCCAATGATTTCTCTCCTAAGTGAAATGATCCGCTTGTAAATCTTACGAATATCGCTAACGCTACGCCCCTCTCTGTGACGTCTGTTAATTTCTTTTTCTGGTGAATTTACCGGCGTAATTTCATTAATCGCATTACCTTTTAAATTTCGCGGGAATTCTTTGTTAATTTTTGTTTTTATTGACGCTGCTAATGAGCTTTTTTATGACCGCGGCAGCTAAAGCATGAGAAGGAATTTTCTCTTTCATGGATTTTGCCAAATTTATTGCAGTTGTATTTTACTAGTTTATGATTTTCGTAACAATATTATTGAAGTTTTCGAATAAAAAAGACACTAATAACAATTAATAAAAAAACTTTACTTAACTATTTAATTTATTCCAAATTTAACGTTTTAAGTTCGATTTGTTCCAATTTTAAATTTTCCTAATCTAAAAGCGATCAAAGCTAATTGTAACTAGACTCCCGCTTTGGTTGAATTGGTGCGGAGCTGAACATATTCCAGAGCTCTCTTTGCAAACTTTCTTTCTGTCCCCTTTAGGTGACAAGGCGCTGCGAACTCATAAACATTGCACTCTTTCATGATTAATTGGCAAATCCTCCCTTACTCTATTTCTGCCCCTTTCGGTGAATAGGCGCTACGAACTCATAAACATTGCATTTTTTCATGGTTTTGATTAATTGGGAAATCCTCCCTTACTCTATTTCTGTCCCCATTAGGTGAAAAAGCACTACGAACTCATAAACATTGCATTCTTTCATGGTTTTGATTAATTGGGGATTTATAAAAGCTTCGGAGGTTGAGATGATTTTCAAGTTTAAGTAGCATCTGCTTACCCTTATTAAATACTATGCACTCTTATACATAAGTGAAAAGCTTTCACTTTCTCTTGAAAGTTGCCCCGGTATGGATAGCAGCCTGAACTGAAATGAATCTCAAAAACCTGCACTTTCCACTTACACATGAATGAATGAATTAAATATTCTCACATATTGCGAATAGAAAGATTTAAATATATGTGATCAGTAAATATAAGTTTGACGATGTCTTCAGCAAATTAAAGAATTTAGTTATCCTAACAAAATGAATGAATTCTGCAGTTTCGTTAGAAAAAACCAAGGAGTTAAAAAAGTAGAAAATGTAATGTCAGACGCTCAGATATGTATATCTCGCCGTTTTTTTTTTTTTTTTTGCTCAAGCCTGAGGGTAATGGTTGTTACCGTTTACACCATCGCGCATTATGGGCAATGGAGACTATTTTGTAATGCTATAGGGTTTAAGGTTTTTGTAAGCAGAAGCCTGAGAGAGAGAGAGAGGGAGAGAGAGGTAACTAGGCAGCTACGCTACCTAGCCAGCTAGGTACATAGTAAGCGAATTTTCTTATTCTTCTTCCATGTATTCACCTAAGCCGCAAATTCGAATTATATTCATATACACTCTGGTTGTATATTTGGGAAATTCTAAAGAGCTACGCGGTTATTTTTATTGGTTCGGCAACTAAGTAATTTCCGATTTCTTCAATCAAATAGAAGGTTTTTTTTTTTACTTGGAATGAAGTTTAATCTACATAGTATTTTCCATTTTGTTCGATGACCTTTTGCCATCTCTCTGGCTCGTAGAAAGTCTGATCCTTTTCGGCCAACAACTCAGTTAAGTCAGCGTCCTCATCGTTGAAACTTTTACTACAAAGGGAGTTGGCGAAATAATTGGTAATCCGATTGTGCAAAATCAGTTCTATATGGTGGATGTACCATCAATTCCCAACCAAGATCCATCAATTTTCGCCGAGTGGCCAAAGAAGTGTGCGGCCTAGCATTGTCCTGATGGAAAATGACACCTTTAGGATTGACCAATTCTGGTCGATTTTACTTGACCACTGCATTCAATTTGTTTAATTGCAGACAGTAGACCTCTGAATTAATGGTTTGGTTCCTTGGAAGCACTCAAAATACACCGGATCTTTCCAATCCCACCAAATTCACAGCAAAATATTCTTTTCTTGGATATGTGCCTTTGAAGTGGTTTGCGATGACTCATTAAGCATGCACCACGATCGTTTTTGATTGATATTGTTGTACACAATCCACTTTTCGTATAATACTTTCGCATAATAATTCGCAAACACTAATGCGCTTTGTCAAATGAATTTCTTTCAAATCGTGCGGAACCCAAGTATCAAGTTTCTTAACGAGACCGACACGTTTTAAATGCTTCTCAAAGGCTGTATGCGAAACGTTTAACTGCTCTGCAATCTCCCATGTAGTTACATGACGATACGCTTCAATGATGGTTCTGATTTCATCCTCATTAAGCTCAATTGGTCGACCTGAACGTTGGTTATCTTTAAGAGAAAAACCTCCAGAACGAAATTTTTCAAACCATTTTCGGCATTGCCTTTCTTTAAGGGCTTCATCACCATACACATCACGTAAGTTTTTGGTGGCTTGCACTGAAAATAATAAAGCAACATATGGCGGAAATGTTCGCGCTTGCACTCCATATTAATGTTGAGGTAAAAAAAACTTTCAGAAAATATCTGCGCAATGAACTTGTAAAGCTAGATAAGGATGACAGCTGAGAAGAAGGTCATAACATTTACGGATTTCATAAAAATGGGAGTAAGAGACATCTATAAGTGAAATCAGTAGTTACTTACTTACCAACCCATTACAGTAGCTGCTTAATGAGTGCGCAAAAAAAAATTGATTTCTATTCGTTATACTACCACATGTTATAGTTAAACGATAGTTTCCATTCGCGAGCTTTAGTCGGTGGAACTAATTTCCTAAGGTTGCCAATATGTATATATTTATATGATTCAAATGTCAGAAAAACGCATTCGCTAGTAGTTATAGAGACTTAGACTCACGTGAGCACGATCGCGATTCTTTTTAAAGTGTTTCATCAAATGTTTTTTCATTACATCGCATACATGTAAATGTATGTGTTTTCATGCTATTTGTGTGCATGTTTGTTTAGAAACGTATTAACATTTCCAGTACAAAAAACAGCAGCCATTGTAATCATGGAACGTTGGTATGAGAATGCGCGTTGACAAACATAAATCGAACAATAATTAAAAATGATTACAATTACTACGACAAGAAATAAAAAAATAAAGAATAAAAAATAAAAAATAAACAAACAAAACAAAAAATTAATAAATAAATAAATAAATAAAAATACAACTTAAATGTGGACTTGTTTTCGATTTATTTTCCAAATGAAACGATATGTCTGAACATGAATTCATTACATTAAAAACATGTAAACAGAATATTTTATAGTCGTTCGAATCTAATTACAAAACGTAGTTGGAATGTATTGAACTCTCATTTTCAACTGATTGATGAATATAGTTTTAAAAGTCACGCCTTTAACATTAAATGTTATCACACAATCCTATGAAAGTCTTGTACATGCCGTGAAGAATGAAATCAAGCAAAGAGTAAAGTGCGCAAGTTGAGATCAACTTTATCTGATCATCAAGAGTCTGTATATAAATTCAATAGTTGGCAACGACTACATATATCCTATATGAAACCTATGTCGGATATTTAAGTTTAAATAAGACTGCACGAATGCAACAGCAAATATAGGAATCGAACGTTCTTGTTTCAAGTCTATCTTCAAAATCTAAACGGCTCTAAGAAACTGTGTTTCTACTTCGTTCACGTTTACAAAAGTGTTTCTTTTTTTAACACTTAATTCTTCAAGTTTTAGAACAAGTAATAATCGGAAGATACTAAATCGGATGATTAGGGCGATTATTTAAACAACATCCAATCTATCTAAATAGATTTTTCGAATCTAATATTTGCTTTCATGACCATACAGCAATATCAAAAAGATTCGTTTACTTTTTGTTGCCGCCGGACCTACACGATTAGAGATGATAAACATGCGCGATCTCAATGTCGTTATTCCAGAACACGATAACAATAATCTTTTTTAATGTCATTTTGATACACGAGAACTTTGTCCAAGAATCCGTCATTTGACAGCTAAATTTCGGATTTATAGTGATTCATAGTAGAGCCAAGTTTCATCAACAATTAGCAAATTGTCCAATCATTCATCACGTCCACGCCTTGCTCGTCTAAAATCAATTCAACGTCCTGAACTCCTTTTATACGCACCACTAAAAGGTGGGCGTATATTTATTTTGTCGTTTTATTTGCAATAACCAGGAGGAAGCTTCAAAGACTTCATAAAGTGTATATATTCTTCATCAGCATCAAATTAGGATTCGATTATTTGTCTATTTGTCATTTTCTGCGGGTAATGTAAACATTATTCTGGCCGCAAAAATGAATGGCTCCAAATTTGGCATAAACATTGGGAGTACTTCCACGCAGGTTGATATTAAAAATGTGTCAGATCAGTCAAAGGGCACAGTAATTCATAGACTAAGAACGCCTCTGTTTTTAAGAAAAACAATTAAGAAAGTTATATTCTTCTGAATCTTTTATATCCACCAGCTTTATCTTAAAAAAAGGTGAAAAAAGAACTAACTTTTAATAGGTGGACACGACAGATTGTTTCTATTCTTGTAGAATACAGTGGAAGTATTTATTGTGTTGTCTATGAGCAGTAAGTAAAACACCTAGAAAACAGAGGTGTTTTCGGCTTATTTTATACTATAGGCGTGGCTTTTGACCGATTTGGTCCATTTTCAACGTCAATGTATGTGGCAGAACTTAAATGATTTTATCAAATTTCATCCGAATACCATAATTTTTGGGATCGAAAAAATGATTATTGCAAAGATTCTACAGATAAGCAGATAGAAAGACGGACGGATGGCTATATTTAGGTTGATTACGAATTTGATACCGATTAAGTATACCAGGTGGGCTGAGAAGTTCGTAGCCTGACACGTAGATGGCGCTATTGTCGATATGTGGCAATGGATGAAACATGGCTCCATCATTTCACACCGGAGCCCAATCGACGGTCAGCCGAGTGGACTGCACGTGATGAACCGACTCCAAAGCGTTGCTTCACTAAAAATGCTATAACTCACATACTAATAGTGCAACAGCTGTCAAATTTATACACGTGTCTTTTGAAGGTTAGGGCTAACTAAAAATGGATATGGATTTAATACTGGTAGCGCTATCTACGTGTCAGCCTACGAACTTTCTAGCCCACCTATTATATACACTTTATGGAGTTTCTGAAGCTTATTTTTTTCATGTTACAAATGGTTTTCCAAAAAAATTCACTTTCAATACTCTATTATATTGGCCGAACATGGTCGATGTTAGAGGGTAGCTAGATCAACAAAAGTTTTGCTTCGTTATGCTCACTACTCATAAATATCAAAATAAAAATTTACATGATAGTCTATAGAAACGGAAAAAATCTACCACGCCTACACAATATCATATTCTCAATATAAAGGTGATGGTAGTAAAAGATTCGGCACAACTGAATAACAATTTTCTTACTTGTTCTGCTTCTGCTAATTAGACATCAACTTTGGCACCCACTTTACAAATTTTCAGTTTAATAGATATGTGTGCATGTTTCCAAGACCCTGCAAAAAAAAAAAACAAATAAGCAAAAACACAGCTGTTCAGGGAAATATTGCTTTTAAATTCAAATTCTTTCCGCTGGGACTTCCGCTGCACACGCACTTGTCATTCAACCTATATTAATAGTACGGTATTAGTTGAATTTGATTAATTTGATTTTCTTTGTTTAAATGTCTACGCACATAAATTTGAGTACGCAAAAGTCGGACTGTATGGCTGCTTTGCCCCTCGACTGCCATTTATATTTTTGTTTTATTTTCAATAAATTGAAGCTCAGGCGTTCAAGTGTTTCAGTTTTCCAAGTAATATTATTTTTCTATTAAAAGTTCTAGTTTACCAACAACGTACTCTTTCGCGTAAACGTAAACAGTCATCCAAGATAATGCAGACCACCTATAGTATAAACTCCCAAAACTTGTCCAATTTAGCATGACAATGGAAGCTGTTCGAATGGGAGAAAAATAAGCGGAAATGAAATCAATTAACTGCAGGATATAAATGTAACATTACAACTGCGATGAGGTATAAATAAATGGCAAAAAGAAAACTTATCAAATGTTTTTTCAAATATGCGTGCGGTTAAGTGTGTTAGCATTTTTGCTTACGTTCTCGTTTGTTTAGATAACGAATGGGGGTGTACTACGGACGTAAAGGTGGATGAAGCTGGAAAAAACGACAAGACAACAACTTCCACTAGGTATTTAACATCGAGGTTTCTTGTTACACTCTTTCGCAATCTTCGCTAGGTGTGCACATTGAATGGAACATTTTTTTTCTTTTAGAAGGATTTTGATAAAATGATAAGAAGATGTTTTCTCATTTACTTTTTTTTTCTCTATCTCTCTCTTTTTATACACACCATCCAAGGATGGTGGTATATTCAGTTTCTCATTCTATATGCAACACCAAACAAAATGTCGTTTCATAGACCTTCTAAGATGTATACATCAAATTTAGAATCAATTTAAGTATGTCTTTCTGTCCGTCTGCCCGTCTGTCCGCCTGTGTAATGCCTGTGGTAAATATTCTCCTTTTCGCAAAAAATTAAGATGTCGAACTCTAATTTGGCAAAAACATTCGAAATTCTTGCATGCAGGTTAGTATTACTGAAATGGGTCAAATCGATCCAAGGACGAAAACAACATAAATAGCTAATATTTTTTCTGAGTGTTTTTGCTAATTAGTTTCAAAACTTTCATTTATATTCTATAAAAATGAGAAAACCAATCGTGGCCACCAAATGTTATAAAGTAACGAAATGTAGTTTTGTAGCTAGATGAAGATGATGAGTTTGAAAGGCTCAGTCACAACCACGAGTATAATTGTCTCATTTTTTTGGAAGACAACTAAAAAAATTCATTGAACTCATAAAATAAGAAATTTATGCTAAATCGTGTACAGATTATGATCAATTGTAAAAGATTATTTTTTGTTGTCAAAATCTCTTTTAAGCACAAACAATTGAAAAAATTTGTAGACTACAAATTTATGTTTTACATTATCTTACATTACTAACAAATTCATTAGCTAACAAATTTTTATCAGGTTATTCACAGCGCTTAGCAAGACCATCTGAACTTTTTCACGACGAGTTTTCAAATTAATATTTACATAAGAAAAAAGGAAGATCTTGGAAAAATTTCCAATTGTGAAAAAATTCGGATTGGGAAAATCTCTAATTGCGAATATATCTAATCTGGAAAATTTTCAATTAGGAGAATTCCAAGTGTGGGAACATTTCCATATTCCAGAGGGGCACGTCTAGGGGAATTCTGACTTTCATACTGAGAAAGAAAATATACATTTAATGTAGGTCCAGAAGCATCTTTCTTAATGTTACAATCATTTTCGCAAAAAAAATTAAATTTTAAGATCTCTATTGTATCGAGTGGACGTGGTTGATCCTTTCTTTTTTTGTCCCTCTCCTGGCTGTCGAAATGAAGATATCGACTTCAAATTTGATAGAAACATTGAAAGTTCTTTCATGCAGTTTTGAATTGAAAATTGAACAAATCGGTAAAAGGACGAGCCCACAGTGTAACCTAATTTGAGAACACCTCTGCTTTTAAGAAAAAGAAGTAGTTGAGTTTTTGTTTATTGCTCATAAACCACAGGAGACATATCTATAAAAATATTCGCATTTATTAAAACTAACTATCTCCTAATATTAATACAAAAATGGAAAGGATCGATCACTTCCTCTCGATATAATAGAGTATTGGAATTTAATTCTTTTGTACAAACGTTTGGAACATAAAGAAAATGTGTATATTCTTGATCAGTATCAAATTCGGAATCCACTTAGAGCTATCCGTCTCTGTGCCCATGTGTGTCATTAAGATATCTGGATAAAACTTTGAAAAAATTTGAAAGTTCTTGCGCATAGATTAATATTTAAAATGCCTCAAATTGGTATGAAATAACGCCTTTGCATTCTGGGTATTTTGCTCACTACTCATATTCAATATGCAATAAAAATTTCTTCCGTACTCCATAAAAAAAAAGTTACAATCTACTAGGCCCACCTATTAAAATTTAATTAAAAAATTTTTTTTTTTATAAAGTTGGTGGGTATGAAAGATTCGGAACAGCTGAATATAATTTTCTTACTTGTTTCTTCTTCATCTGTCCTACCACCGCACTACCGAATTAGAGTTTTACGCTTAGAACGATAAATCACAAATTATCTGTATTAACTGAAATTTTCATGATGCCACAGACGATATGTTGAAGCAAGTTTACTAAAATTCTCAGAATTGCGTTAAGACAGACTGCTAATTAAAGATATTTTGATAATTGGAAGAATTTAACTTTTATTCAAACTGACAATGATTCTAGAAAAAGGCGAACTAAATTGAATTTGTAAATAGCGGTGTGAGCAGACAATGATGACTGAAATAAACATATATTTATTTAGAAAAACAGGTAGACATATACTTATATATCTAAACATGTATAAATAAATTTGCAGAGTTCTTGATGCATGTTTCTATGCACATTATACAAATAAGAAAGTCACAGACCCTCTATGATGACTATAATAAACACATAACATATATATGTTGAAAGCAACAGCTGAATATTCAATATTTCACCTTTCATGTTTCATTCAAAACTTCTGGTCTATAAATTTCCATTCAGTAATTTCCAAAGTTTCCAGTTTCAAAAAAAAAAACAAAAAAATGTAAACAATTTATTGTTGTTATTGTTTTTCCCTTTTCAATTTCTGGATATTAAGAATATTCAGGTATTATTCTCTAGATCGTGATAAAATAAATTTATGCACAAGTAATATCTGAATTCGAATTTGTTGCTGTATTGTTTACATTATGAAATGAATGATTTTGAAAAAAAAAAATACAACAAAAGGGGGAAAAAGAGAGTAAGGGATGATAAATGCAGCAAGTTCCTCCATTTATGCATTAAAAAGTGTGTGTCAGGAATTTTATAGGTCGCCATGTCGCTATTCAAGAGACAACATGTGTGTATAGTATTTGTCAAGGACAATCCGCGAAGGACAAAGGACGGCTGATAATATTTTTAATTTATCTGAAATTCTTGTGAGTGTCAATATAAATAAACATGATTATTCATACATACAAGCAATTGCTTTTACATATGCTGCCATCGAAATGGCAGCAAGCTTCAATGGATTACCAAACATATTTAATTAAACGAAACAGCTAGCGATGAATAGAGTTAATTTTCGTCTCAATTCTTACCTTGGTTTCTGACATCTAATTGGCATCTGTTTAAATTTCGTGTCAATAATTTTAGTAGTTGATGTGACAAGCGTTTTCACCTTCGTCTGAAAAAAGTCCAGTTTTCCGTTTGGCTATATTTCTTTGTATGTACTCTGAACAATTGTTTCGTCAGTCAACAGAAGTCAGACGAAAGCGCGTCGATATTAAAATAAAAATATTTTGATGTTTTATATAGAATCGGAGCGCAGTGCGAATATAGCTTTCTTTTCTGGTATTGAATCTATAATTTACTTCGGAGCCATTTTTAAGACAGGAGCTAATTAATATCGTATCGCTGAAGACAACTGCGACATTTCTACAAAAAAATACTATGTTTAGACAAGACAGCACTTTGAGCTTACGCCGAATTATTTGTCAAAAGGCTGCTTTTGCGAGAAGCTTTATTTTTATACCCACCTCCTAAGGATGGGGCTATATTCATTTTGTCAGTTTGCTTGCCACAGTCAGAAGGAAGCTTCGGAGACACCAAACCTTATATATATTCTTGATCAGTATCACATTTAAAATCGGTTTAAGCATGTCTATCTGTCCGTCTGTGCATGCGTCCGCCTTTGTAATATCTGTGGTAAACATTCTTCTGGTCACAAAAATGAAGATATTGGTTTCAAATTTAGCAGAAACGTTGGAAGCTCTTGCACGCAAGTTGGTATTGAAAATGGCCCATATCAGTCCAGGAGCACACCCACAGCACAAGGTAAACTGAGAACACCTCTGCTTTTAAGAAAAAAAATTTGGATTTTTTGCTTGCTAGTCATAAACCATACCAAGCAGATCAATAAGAACGTCCAAATTTATTGAGCTAGCTATCCTCCAGTCTCTGTGCAAATATATAATAGAGCATTGAAATTTAATTCTTTTGTGAAAACATTTGTAATGTTAAGAAAATGGCTTCAGAAGCCACATGACGTATATTTCATCAGTATCAAATCCGGAATGCATCTAGACGTATGGGCCCGTCAATCTGTCCATCTGTCTGTCTGATTATGTGTGTAGTTCACGCCATAACCATTTTTCCGGTTGCAAAAGTTCGATCACAGTCCACGCCTACTATGCGATATAGGCTGAAAACTTCTCTGTGTTACGACTGTCTTGCTCACTACATAGATTACATAGTAAAAATTTCCATTGTATTCCATAGAGATAGAAGAAGTCTGCCACGTTCACCTATTAAAATTTTATTTCTATTTAAGTGGGTGTTATGGGTGTAAAGTGTGAATGAGATTTATTTGTTAATTATTATCGCTCAAACAGCTGTTAATGCTACACGGAATACATTTATCTTCGATCATATCTAATAATTTTGATTTTTGTCCGAATTTATCAAAAGTCAATAGTCATATAAATTAAATTTCTTATAATCCTATATATAGTTCCTTTTAAGTATTAATAAGAATTATTTCGAGGATAATTTTTGCAGCAAAAGTCTTTATTCAGCTTATGAAAATCTTCCGACGCAAAGACTTCCATTCCAAAAAGATAAATAAATATATAAAATAATCACTACTCATTATAGTTCGTCCGAAATCTATGAAATACGTATGAAAAAATAACGGAGAAATAAAAGATTATACGAATAAGCGATATAAAAACACAGATGTTTTAATTGCTAATAAAAAAAAGTATTTTTCTTTTTAATTGTCATTAAAAGAGACAATGGAATATCGCTGCATATATTTTAATTCAGATAATTACTTTTGGAAATCAAGCAAAAGAGAGACTAATTGACGTCACTAATTAATGATGCCGGAAGATCTTTCATCAATAATCTACTTATACCGCGTGTATCCTATGAGTCAGTGTGTAATTCCATGTAAGTTTATTCAACCTTTCATCACTTCATCGAAAAAATACACTTACGCCTTAAAAATCTAAAAAAAAGTAGTAAAACCATATATTTCTTTAAAATCGATCTTGAATATGTAGGGTCTTCGATTTTGTGGTTCTATAGCAAACGTAAATAAACTCACTTCTGATTGAGGTTTTGATCAAATTTTTGCCCCGTATATTGTTTGGACCTTGGCATTATTTGCGGAAGAGAACATCATTTAAATGTTCTCCGCGGGACATCTTACAGAACCGAGACCTATCTCGGCAATAGTTCAGCCATAACTTGGCGAACTTGGATATTTTCAAAGCGTCAAGAGTTTGAGGATTGTTCGTATAAATTCCTTTCTTTGAGTAATCCCATAAAAGAAAGTCCAGCGCTGAAACTTGCACTATCTTGGCGGCCAATTCATATCACCAAAACGTGAATTTACACGCCCGAGAAATTTCGATATCAAAATGGAACGTATTGTGTGATTTGTTGCACCGTCTTGTTGAAACCATATATCATCAATTTGTGTCGCTATTGACGAAAATTCGATGCGAAAAAACGTCATCCAATCGGTTTTGTTCAATTACCCGATCAGCGTATCTTTTATGAATTTCGATGGTACTCGAACAACAAATCTATTACAGATCCAGTTTCCTTAAATTTCTTCATTCGTAATTCACGAGGAGTTCTTACTAGAGAATTAACGTTTTTACAGTAAGTTTCTACTATTTCAACAAATTTAACACTTATCAAAGAGGTGCATCCTGTAAAATGGCAAGTATTACACTAAATTTTAATGTCCTGAATAACAATTTTGTTATACGTATCTTACTGAAAAAAAGGATTGCAAATCCGGATCGTGAAATGGACAACCACTTTATATTCTAACTCTTATACTTTTTTATAATAATTGTTGCAATATTTTGAATTTTTTTAGTTTAAATTGATTGAGAATTGCAGCCTTTCATAGAATATATACAAACATATGGTGAACAAAGGTGATTACAATCACTTCGAATTGCTTCGCCAATATGTACAAAGTCTAAATTTATAGCAGTATTGCAGCTAATGGTTCCAGAAAGTGGCCACTTTTAGATTTGACCGGAATAAACATCTGGATACTGTGCAAAAACACAACCGGAGAAAATTTCGCAAAGAAAGACTTTCTGTTCCGATTAGCAGAAGAACTTGCTTCAAATTATCACACTTCAAGGCAAAAACCACACCAAGCTGATATACTAACTACAAGTGGCACGGCTTCTGTACGAAAATGGTGTCAAATAGGATATTGCAATAACAATAAGACTACAAATATATGCTATACATGCAAAAAAAGTGTATGCGGAAAGTGTACACGCAACAAAATCTACATATGTAGAAATTGTGACTGACGAACTGCAAACAATCAAGTGTTTTGTTATTTGACAACGTCTATAAATCCATTTATCTATTACAATTAATATTGTTCAACTTTTTTTATCATTATTTAAGAGTGAATAAAGACTGGAAGCCACAATAGGCATTTTTTCTTATAGACAAGTCATTTTGACTGGTATTGGTAGAAATAGGCATATTTAAATAGCTGGTAAATCTAGTGTCAAGAACGTATTTTTCACATAAGTTATGAAGTTTTTGGAAAAGATCATAATCATAATGTTGATAAGAAAAAACCATTTGTTTTCAAAATATTATTTTACCAAAAATTAATTTTGAAACATACCAGCGATATGTGAAAACTTTTAGCTAAGAATATTAAATTTTGCCATCCGTTGTTTATTCATTTTCTTAATTGTCAATGATAATGTGGCATCTTTTAAATAAAACTAACAAGTATGATATAATTTATGTTATATAGTAACATATCCATCCCCAATCAGTAAACCTAGCGTAACTATGTAATTACTGTGGATCTCCTTCATAGATACGTTTATACATTAGAGATGGACTGATTAGGATCTATCAAATTAATACAACTCTGATGAACATGTATATAGATCCATATCAGCTGTCTACTTATATATATTTATATATATATACATACACACATACATATATATGAGTGTGTGTGTCCGATTTTGATTTTTTTCTAATTTCCCAGTGCAATTAGTTATTCTATTTAGAGAGACTTTCGGCGAGCTGGCGATAAAATTATCTCCTTGATTCAGATTGTAATGAATTATATATAAAACTGAAAGATGCTGTGTTCTTGGAGAGCCAGAGGTTCCAGATCGATTAAACTAGGCCCAAGAAAGAAGATATAAAGCTGATGAGATACTTTCCTTTCATTTCTTCACTTATATTGATTGGAAATTTTATAATATATCCTTCAATAAATTACAAAATGCTGAAAGTATACTCTTTAATTTTAACGCAAATACGATTCTAAAATATATATCTTCCAATAAAATTGTTGCAATTTTATTAATGACACACCCACAATAGAGAGGAAAACTATGCCAACCTCTTAAGATAGCGCAAGATGAATAAGATAGCGCAAGCAAGCTATAAGCCAAGTCTAACTTGTTCATTAATCCGCTAAATATAAACTAAAACTATTAATATGCGTACACATTTACATATTTACTTGTAAATTATTACTATAAACTATCGCTAATTCATTATATTTATACAATTAAGTTATCAACAATCTTATCATTTATAGCAAAACATTTAAACAAGTAGTACATCAATTCGACAAGCCTACGATGAGCCGTATGCTTTATAATATTATAAAAACAATTTAAAAAAACTTAAATAATCGGACTTTGAATCTGATCTTTTAGATTTCTCTCTAAACATGCCTACGGTTTAATCTTGTAAAGTGTGTACTTTATAATTTCTAGAGTGAAATAAACGCTTTGGGTGAACATCAAAAGGCCGATTAGTTCCATCCAAAACTGGATCTGCACACAATAATATGCGATAAATTTTGTTTATTAAATAATGAATTCTACAGGAACCAACAACTGAAATAGCACGAAATTGTAGAAATCGTCAGGAAGATCCTTGAAAAATTCCCTTCCATTTATTGACGTCAACAAAATCTATAAATTTATCAAGAAGAAATAAAAAAGCTTTATTTGCTTGGGCAATGAATCTTTAATGTCTAGCTTATCGAAACCGATACCTAAAAATAGCAGTTTTATTGATTAGGAACAGATCGATCGAGATAATTTTTGCATCAGTTTTTAGGTAGCGAAATAATTGTACAAAAATCTTGATCAGTATTTGCTATAGATTGAAAATTAAGTTTTTTTTTTTGTCAATAGCAGGAGCAATATCGAGCTAATAAAGTAAATTTTCTATGCGATATCAGCTAAGAACGTATGTAGTCCAAAGTGAAAGTTTCTGTTTTAGTTTTTACGACCAACGACAAGCGTGCCAAGATGGCAAAATTGACTTAATCATTAAAGCAACAAAAATCAATGATTGGTTTATAAGACGCCAAAATGTTTATTTCAATGTTTTTTTCATTTCTAATCATAACATTTCTGATTTTGTAAAAAAACTCACAATATGTTGTGTTTAACTGCATCCCTTATATTAAGTCTGCTACGATCGATATCAGAATATTTTTTGTTATTATTAAGCTTATAATAAAAAAAGATCTAAGCAAATGTAATATAATATGAAAAGTTTCCTTAACATGTTAACATAAAATCATTGATGATCAAATAATTCTTATAAACAATCTTTTTTTTTCAATTATTCCATCTTCTTTTGCACGCATTGAAACGTACGTCTTGAAATGTTATAAATCTTTTTCTCTTTCTATTTTTTATAATTAACATTCGCTTTCAGAATTTGAAAATATATTTTTAAATTTCAAGAAAATTAGGCAACAAGATTAAACAAACCGTTATCAATTGTTTAGTCTAGACCTACTATTATCAAAGTTTTATTATCAGCTAAAAATATATTATATATTAGCTCTATAGTACGTAACCCTTACGTACACATTCCAGCTAGAAATGATTCATTTTCATGCTCATCGCAACAAAATGAAAATAATCTCATTTTGCGACAAGAATCACACGCCTATATATTGTAAATCCATCTCTCAATTAAGAGCCTACTTACGAGATTTTAATATTCTATTTCATGTTTTGAAAATTTAGAGGATCATGAAGGATTGAGATACCGATTGATAAACGAAACGTGCGAAGGGCCAAACACATATCCAATGTATATATTTTTAGGTGCTAAGGACGTCATAACAGACCAAATACCTTGCCTTTCCCCATTGCCTGTTTGCTTTTATACTCATCATTTTGTTTCTAATGCGTGGAAAGAAGCTTCAGAGGCTCCACAAAGTACACATATAAATTCTTGGCCAGCATCCCATTTAGAATCGAATTAAGCTTATCCATCTCCCAGTCTGTCCACGTGTCAGTCTGTGTAATCTCTGTGGCAAATATTCAACTGGTCGGAAAAATGGAGATATCGGCTTCTAATTTGACACAAGTACTGGAAGTTCTTGCACGTAGTATTGGTACTGGCGCATGTCCACAACACAACATAAACTGAGAACAGATCCCCTTTTTAAAAAAAAGAATTGGTTTTTTTGCTTATTACTCACAAATTATAGCAGACAAATCTATAAAAATATCCATATATATTGAACTAGCTATCCCCTAGTATCTGTACAAAAATAGAAAGAGTCGATCACGCTCATTTAAATTTGTGAATTTTTCAGTGAAAACGTTTGTAACACCAAGAAAGATGCATCAAAAACGCCATAAAATATGAATATACTCGATCAGTATCGGTATTCGGAATTCACCTAGACGAATCCATCTGTCCCTTTGTCCATGAATGATCCATGAGTCTATCTATTTATCTGGGTTATGTCTGCGGTAACCATTGTCTTAGTCGCGAAAATAAAGATATCTAGACGAAATTAAAAGAAAAACATTCTTGAAATGTAGAATAAAATTTCTAAAGCCCATTCGGATCATAGATCGATAGATCGAAGAACTTCGTCTAAAGGGAAAAAGTCTTTGTCAAATAAATTTTATATATTCTTATATTTTATAATATTTACGACTGATATCGAATAAAAAAAGTTAAAAACTATATGGTCCGGCATTGTCAATTATTAAATATCGTAATACCCACTTCGCTTAAGACAATTCTTCATCTTTCTTTGTCATAAAATATAGTATAAAAACTTACATTTTATAAAAATTTCTATAAAACAAGAAATATAAGGCAAATTTATATATCAATTTTCACCTTAAAATACCAAAAAGTGGACGTTCATTGTCATACAACGGCTCAGTTTTTTATAAGAATATTTATATGCAATGTTTCCATTCCATTCAAATTATATCCATTCATTCAATATATTAAAATAAAATTTTTACCCGATTTTTTCACTTACCGAATTTTTCAAACTAAGCTTTTTTTATAAGGGGCGATTGTAAAAAAGTTTCGATCATTTCCAATAGAACTTATCTTTAGGTGAAAAGCGTCGATACACAAAACGTCGGCCGTACACAAAATAGATAAACAGACATACGTGAATCGTTTCAGAAAATGCTGATGATTTGTTTAGAACAAAAAAAAACTTAAGTCTATCTCAAGTCCTCCTGAGCATTGTATACATCCGCATGAACTGAATCCGTTATGGTGCAAACACAGAATATCGAAAGAGAACTTTCAACAAAAACGTATCGATTAACTCTATCAGTAGATGCTTTTTGAAAAACATAGAAAAAACAAATGTCTAGCGAATGTAAATAAAAAGAAAAATAATTAAATTTCAAACATAGACTACAGAGAATTGCAATTGAATTCCAACACTAATCCTTCTCAACATTTTTCTGCTAGATTAGCTAAAATAGTTGTTGAATATGATTTGTTCGGGATATTAACGAATGACGAGAATATCTCTTACATTATATTCTTTATTAGAACTTTGTCGCTTGTAAGGCCGGATTCTAATTCAGAAACAGATAGAAAATTTAATTAAAACCAAGAGCACATAATGTAAATTTCATCAAAGCGATATAACCATTGGAATGGTACACGATTATTTCCTTGAAATTAATTTAAAAGCTATGTAAAGATATACATCTCCGTATTAACTATGAGGCGCAATGCCATCTTTCATTACATACATATATTATATTTTAAAAACAGCCAGCATATATGCACCAAATGTAAAAGCATACAAACTTGTACATAACATAATCGACAACATACTTTACTATTTTCGTATGGCATTCTATATACATGATTATGCGAAATAATTTTACATATATATACATAAATATACATTGTATATATATAATTTTACATATATATACATAAATATACATTGTATATAGATATGTGTACATAAGTACATGTGCCCCTGCATGGAAATAAATCTGCACAAATGCGTACTTGTGTACCTTACTTATACGTAGAACTTGTTTATTTATTTGTGCAACATTACATGTGCATGTTTCGTTCATTTTTAAAAGCAACGGCAACAATTTAATACAATTTCAAGTTAAACAACATAACTGTGCGACTCTAGTTGTAATACAGAACAGTTGATTTTCAATTCATGATATTTGGAGCGCTGTTTAAGCTAACCTAACTTCATCTTTCATCTTTCCTTATGCACACAGACAATGCAAACAAAAGACTATCAATATACCGTCGTCTGTCTATCTCATCGAACGCTAGAGTAAGCAGATGCCTCCAAAAATTAAAATGTAAAAGAACAAAAAGGATTCACTGTAAGAAAAATCTTTGGTACAATTTCCATTTCCCAAATCACTGCACTAGATCCGCAAAACACTTTGTTAGAAGAAGAAGAGAATGCATTTGATTTACTGACATCATGATCCTACCGTTCAGCTCATACAGAAAAAAAAAATTAGTACTCATTTAAAAGCTTATCATTCTTATAAAAAGTATTGTTTCATTGTGGCGGATCAGGGCGCCCGTTTCTTCAATAACACTATAGATTATCTTTGCGAATCTTCAACTGAACGTAGCTGTAAACGCATTACATGACAATATCCAAACTTAATTTGTGGACCTCAGCTAAATGTCTATACGCAAAGTTTCAGTTTTCGATCTCAGTTTTTCCAATCGTGAGCATTTCACCAACAAATCGCGAGGATGGATTGATAGAATTTTGCAGTTTAGATTGAAAATATATAAATCCTAGGTACACTCTGGTACATATTTGTGGAAGTTACAAAATGGATAAATTTATTACACCTTTACCATCGAGGCTGAACATCAAAATGATTTCAAAAACGGAAGGAACCGATTAATCTTTTAATATTTTTATAAGCTTAAAACTAGAGAAATACAGATGTCTTATAAAAACCCTTCAATTTAGCTCCAAAATTTGAGAAAATAATAAATGGCAATATTTCTCAAATATTTATATTGTTTCGAAAATCACAAACTAGTAAAAGGCAACTATAACAAATTTGATAAATTTAAGGGGTGGAAATTCCTTTGAATGTAATACCTACGACGGTCATAAAAAGATATATTAGCAGCTGGCAAAGATTAGCAAAGAATTTCCGCGAAACCTGACATGAAAGGGATTAATGAAACTACGAATTCAGGTGAAAAGCAGAAGGTATGCAGAGTTTGTGATATTCGTAGGGTTTATAAGCAGAGCATTGTGCTTAGAACACCAGAGTCGATTAAAAATATTAAAGGAGTAACCAATTGTTGAAGAAATAATTATTTTGTAATAAATTGTAGAATAATTGAGTTTGTAAATATTACTTCGTAAATAAAGAAAATTGTACATAACCAAAATCCAAGCTTTTCACGATCTAGAGATACGAACTGAGCCTTCAACGTAAAAGTACGAAAGGCCAATTTTCGTTAGCAACTAAAAAATTGCCGATTTCTTCAATCAAATAAAAGGTTTTTTGTTTTACTTGGAATGAAATTTAATCTACATAGTATTTTCCATTTTGTTGACCTTTTGCCATCTCTCTGACAACTTGAAAATTCACGGCTCGTAGAAAGTCTGATCCTTTTCGGCCAACAACTCAGTTAAGTCAGCGTCCTCATCGTTGAAACTTTTACTACAAAGGGAGTTGGCGAAATAATTGGTAATCCGATTGTGCAAAATCAGTTCTATATGGTGGATGTACCATCAATTCCCAACCAAGATCCATCAATTTTCGCCGAGTGGCCAAAGAAGTGTGCGGCCTAGCATTGTCCTGATGGAAAATGACACCTTTAGGATTGACCAATTCTGGTCGATTTTACTTGACCACTGCATTCAATTTGTTTAATTGCAGACAGTAGACCTCCGAATTAATGGTTTGGTTCCTTGGAAGCACTCAAAATACACCGGATCTTTCCAATCCCACCAAATTGACAGCAAAATCTTCTTTTGTTGAATACGTGCCTTTGAAGTGGTTTTGCGATGGCTCATTAAGCATGCACCACGATCGTTTTTGATTGATATTGTTGTACACAATCCACTTGCCGTATAATACTTTTGTAGAATAATTCGCAAGCACTAATGCGCTTTGTCAAATGAATTTTTTTTCAAATCGTGCGGAACCTCAATATCCAACTTTTTAACAAAAGCGACACGTTTCAAATGCTTCTCAATGGCTGTATGTGAGACATCTAACTTCTCTTCAATCACCCGTGTAGTTACATGACGATCCGCTTCGATGATGATTTTGATTTCATCCTCATTAAGCTCAACTGGTCGACCTGAACGCTGGTTATCTTTAAGAGAAAAATCTCCAGAACGAAATCTTTCAAACCAATTTTGGCATCGCCTTTCTTTAAGGGCTTCATCAGCATACACATCACGTAATTTTTGGCAGCTTGCGCTGCGTTCTCTCCTTCACGAAAATAATAAAGCAGAATATGGCGGAATTGTTCGCGCTTGCACTCCATATTAATGTTGAGGTAAAAAAAAAACTTTCAGAAAATATTTACGTAATGAACTTGTAAAGCTAGATAAGAATGACCACTGACATATATAAGAAGAAGATCATAACATTTACGGATATCATAAAAATGGGAGTGAGAAACATCTATAATTGAAATCGTATTCTATCCACTAACACTATCACTCTACATTATGGTTCAAACTAATAAAACTTTTTCACTTGCTAGCTTCCCTTAAAAATCTATCAAAAATTTTCGAATCGTTTACACTTTCAAAGATTTCAAACATGCTAAACAGTATAAATGAAAAACAAATAATTAACAACAAAAAGCATTAATTATCGTATCCAACCCCACAAATCAAAAAAAGAGTTAGAAAGAAAACATTTAATTTTTAATTTATGAAATTCTTTTTTTATTACTACAGTACGATATGAAAGCATTTATTGGTATGCATAGAGGCATGAGGCACATGTAGGCACGTCAACGCATAAACCAAAATTGGACGAACATTAAATGATAATTAAACACAAGAATAATTATCGCAGATTGAAAAAACTTGTTAAACGGAAGAGCGTGATATTCATAATTATGGATGGGATCGCGCGTTATATTTAACAAACGAGATTTCCATGGATCTCAGTTTTTGAAAGGAATACTCGCGTTAAACAATTTTCAATACAATTATTACTATTGACTACTATTATGAAACCAATACAGACAATATCATGTCCGAATCCATTTCTGGTAACACGAATCGATTTTAGAGAAGTGTGTTAAATAAGATAAATCCGCTTTTGAACGTGTCTTCAATGCCAATAGCACTAAATTTTATTTTTTCATATGTTGATATGCCAATAACAAGACTATGTTCACTTTCTACTCCGCTTTGTTAGGCTTTTAAGTCTAATACAAGCACAAGTTCAAAAATATCAATAATAAAAATAATGGACAACCGTTTTTGGGATTACTTCAATATTATATGCGAAAGACTTAACCTGTTAAGATTAAACAAGAATACACGATCAGCTTCGATTTTCTCTATCAATTTTTCCAAATTTTAATGTCCCGACCACAGAAGAAAAACGCATAGATCCTCAACCAAGCAGATTCCTGTTTGATTTAACGCGGTTACTTGCAACCATGTGCCTAATTCCACATTGCCCCCGTCACAACGGATTCAATCAATGATAATCGGTGTCCTCCAGTAAGCAGAACAATGCGGAGCAATTGGGCCCCGCCAGACTTAAAATGCCAGAGAGAAAAATTGTGTATGGTGCAGATTTTCCTAACCCTCTAATAGCAATCTCCTCACAATCGTTACGATACTCCCCGAAGGGCCGTACCCAGCGGTCAAGTGGCACTGCTCGTTCAGCCAACTATGAAAAACGCATTGGATAGGCACAATTGTTAGTATGCTTTCCATAGTAGAGAGCTTTCAAGCGCCTTCTTCAATACCTTCACCTACAATCCTTCTGTCAGGCCTTGATTCTTAAATTTTAAACCCTTTTTAGCCACTATATCGTAGGCCCAAAGTTTATAGCGAGAGTCACGAATAGGTGAGGATTTCGGTACATTTATGTACCACGAAGAGTGACTCTCTTCCAGGAACATAATTCACTCCGTTCGTCACATTAGCCCAGATAATAAAAACTTTTTCAATAGATGTTACATTGATTTAAAAACGATTAGTTTGAGTTGAAATTAAAATAATATTCAAAGCTTGCTGCAAAGAGTTGTACCGCAAGCAATGTTGACACTTATCAAAAAGCCGATATTGGCAGGAATCGTGATGAACAATTTGTGGTAGGTTTTGCTTGGTTGTACCTATCGAACTATGGGTTTCTGTTGCTATGGTAACAGCGAATTAATACACTATCAATAGTCCTGAAATCAACCTTCTGAAACCGGCTGTTATTTTGTTACAACTTTAAATTACTTTATTTCATTATTTCCAAAATCCAATCTCAATATCCGATGCCATATGATGTCGTATTCTTCCGAGCATAACATATATTAGTTATTAGATAATTAAAATATATTGAACCGAACTATAAAGACAGCATTAGTTAATTGGACTTCTAAGAAGGATTTACGGGAGCGATTACATAAGTTTTCAATTTAAGCCCTCTTACAAACGCACAGTCGAGGCGATTATATACAATGAGTCGACAAACTCTTTGAATCTGTATTAAATTGTTTTCTAAATTTGCTTTTAATTTATTTAAAGCCAATACCACAAAGCCACAATTGTAACATTTACATGGGCATCTATCATTAGGCTTTTAAAAAACATTTGACAAAGTTAACGGGTCTATTACGTCGATCTCCTAAGTAACAAATACAAGGATCTCTCCGTGAAAATGCGAAGAAGTATATAAACAAGAAAGAATCTTATGTGCAAGTTAAACGTATCGGTTTTTGTCGAAAGCCAAGCACATACACATATAGACATATGCGACAATACGCGAAGGGCAGATGTAAGAATATAACTGGTAGACGCCTAAAAAACAGCTTTAAGGCGACATACATATATACTCCTGAAGACTAGTTATGGACACCTTTCCGTGTAAAAGTGAATAAATACATAAGCATACAAAAAGAAAAGAAACACTGACGATGTAATGTGCAAGTTAAGCGAATCGGCTGTTGGGAAAAGATACATATATACATATATGTTGCGTATGCCTATCTAAATATATATATATATGTATGAGCACAACACATAAATTCAATGACACACACACACAGTAATACTTTCTATTATATGTTGTTACATATGTATACGTAATGTGCTTATGGTTGTTAATATTCCTGTTACGCATGGAAAGAAGGGCTATCAGCTTACGAGCTGATGTAGGTGGTATAGGTGGTATACGTGTCTACATACGCATCTATATATCTTAAAAACAGAATGGTTAGTTTCAATATAAAAAAACGTGAATGAACACATCATTTATACGTTTACAAATACTTACCTACATGTCTATATGTGCATACACATCCACCAGTTATGGCGACAAGAACACAGGGAACACAGGTCAAACCTGAAAGACCAAAACAGGGTGAAATAAAAAAGTCACGTACGCACGCCATAAAGAGAAAACAATACTAAGAAAGCAGAGAGAGAAAGAGAGAAAATAATAAAAACAAAAACAATCATATAAAGAAATACAATGTTCATGTACGTAAGAAAATACACATATGTGTGTGGAATATATCTTTAACATAATGAAATGTAATAAACCCGAAATTTTGAGGTCTAAGAAGGCTGTTAACGAAAAGAGAAACAATTAAATCAAGAAAGCAATCATGTTCGGCTTAGGCCGAATACTTTGATATTCACTCACTTTAGTTCACTGTGTCTGAATATGTTCAAATCGAGATGAAAGAAATTAGGCTCTTAATAGGTACACTAGAGCGCAATAATAACGAGAAACTATAACTAACTGTACACGGCAGCAGATGTAAGTACATAATACTTAGGCTGTTACAAAAACGGCTGTAAAAAAAGCTGAATCGTTAAACATGAGAGGAAGGACAAAATTTAAAATATTTGATTATTTGTAGAAGAAGTTGTAAACTGTAGAGAAGTTTGCAGGCGGAAAAGTTTAAACTTCATACATTTTTTATACATTTAACTCGCGGCAATAATCTTGGCTACGACGATTAGATAAAAATATGTAGAAATATGCTCAAAGTGCGCTTCTTTATTATATAGACTTTCAATATATCTAAAATAGTAGTCGATTACACGAAAAAGAATGGCATTGCATTGGGCCCGTAGCAAATGCTTAGTATCCATCATTATTATATTTTTAATTTTTTTTTTTATTATCTTTTCAATATTCAAAACGAAAGAAATTTGATCGAAAGAAACCTAAAGAGAAATGGAAGAAGCGACTTGGCACCACTTGATCTTCAGGGTGTACAAATGTATTGTGCAAATAAGATGGAACAGAAAACAATGTAAATGAATGTATTTCTTTAAATTTTCTTCTCAATAAAATCCGAGTATCTACCGAAGCAAAATGCTCATCGTATTCCTACAACATTTTTCTAGCAAACAAAATATTTACAAACTATATATGCATACCCACTAATTCAATATGATTTTGACAATCAGTTAAAGTCAGGTTAAAAATGTGGCAACTGATATAACCATATATATTTAAAAATGATCAAATTAAAGTTAAATACAATATTTTTAGCGAACATTAGACATCGGAATGAATTGATAGGTCGGCTACGTGTATTAATCAAATATATATGCGGACTACGTGATACAAGCATTTAATAAACTTAGCATACCTCCAATAGAGGATATAAAAAAGACAGAAAATATCAGAGAATAGCTAATGAGAGCGAGAGACATTATTGAGATATTGAAACTCAAATACTATATGAAATTTTCTTGGTCTGCTGCTATAAAAACCCATGCAATCAACTCAGTTAATGTTGAACACTGTTAGTAGTTGGTGCAGCTGGTACTCAAGGAGAATAGCGGGAATTGTGTAGCATACTGGTTAAAGAATATTAGCATAGAATAGAAATTATGAAGCGTTTCTAATATAAAAAGTAAAAGAGAAAAATAAAAAACTAGCTTTTGATTGACAAGTACATGTATAATAAAAGACTGCGGAATAGCAGAAAGCGTACGTGACGAAGATAGAAAAAAAACTGCTATTTTTTAAAAGTAATCTGATTTTTTTTAAAAGCTCAATAAGCAAGAAATAATTTTTTTATACAAAAAGACACTTATGCCCGAACTGTGATCAAATAGCATTTAAAAATTGCTTAACTTGTTTTATATATAAAAAAAAAATTGTGCAAAAGAAAAAAAAATACACAATAAGTTTTTTTTTGATTGTACAACAATATATCGCCAGACGAAATGGAAGTGTTATCTGTACAAAATCAATACACAGAACGTTTTAATGTTCTCGGTGGCCCGACAAAATCAAAAGGCAAGTTTAAATAACTAATTATTCTTGTGTTTTTATGTGAAGGTCTTATTTTCTCTTCTATACTAATTTTTAAAAAGTTCAATCAGAAATGTTAGATAGTAAAATGGTTAAAACGGTTTTTTTTTTGTTTCATATTTAAAAACTAAATGTTTTCTGATTTTTAACACGAATCACTACTCTATTTTTTAACAAAGATGTCAAGAAGAATTACAATTTTATCCTGAGCCCTGTCAAATACTGAAACTGAAAAATTGTGAAATTCTGATCGTTTTAGGCAATAAATAAATAAATGAACAGCAATCAAAAAAAAAAACAGAAAACTGAAATAATTTGAGAGGAAGCCCATGTTAAAAGTCAATATTAAAACTTACAGCAAAAATTTTTTAGTTTAATTTCTTTCTTTTATGAAATTATAAAAAAAAGTATTTATTAAAATATAAAAATTTTTGAATAAAATCTATTGACGTTATACAGTAGCAGGATTATTTCTACCCTTTATAATATTTATACATTTTATAATTATTTTATGTTTGTTTTAATTTTTATTAAGAAAAAAAATAGAAATTTCTCATATATTAATAATATATTTCCCAATTAATAAATTATAATATATATTCTAAGATGACCTTAATCCAAACATTCTAGCAAATCTCGTTCATATATCATGAAGTACCAAAGTAAACATTAAATCCATGAGTTACAACCAACTTGAACGATGTGCCGGTAAACAAATAAACTTAGTTATATATTTGTTTTTTTTTTTTCTTTTTTTTTTTTTGCAAATATTTCACTCATTTACTGCCTTAATGTATACATTCTTATGCAAATGGCAAACGACAAACGTAGTAGAAGGAAGAAAGATTCTATTTTATTATGAATCAATCTTTGGAAAACTTTGTTGAAACAAGAAAAAATTTATATTTTTCCGCATTTTAATACAACACGATTTTACCAAAGAAGTTGAAATAATAAATTCTTGTTTCTCGCCAATCATCTTGAGAAATATATTTTTGTTTATTGATATTCAGATGGCAGGTAAATAAATTTACAACACCATTGACAAATTTTCATTATAATTCATTATATATCATATATATATATATCATCATATATATATATATCATCATATATATATATATCATCATATATATATATATCATCATATATATATATATCATCATATATATATATATATATATATATATATATATATATATCATTTAACCCGTAACCAGTAGCCATCATTTGATCCATCTATTTCTTATTATACTTTTCAAGGACCGAAAAATTAAGAAAAAAATGTAGAGAAGCTTCAAAATTATTTTCCTAAATAATTTATAAATGAGATAAATGATTCCTGATACTCATTAATATGATCATAAAAAACTAATTTGAAAATAGTTTCATCTTCCTTCTGACATATTCCTTCGAACATATGCAGATAGTACAATTTATATGTTAAAATATATAAAACGTATAGATTTCTAGATTTCTAAGTAAAAATAATGTAGCTTTTTTTACGATATAAATAACTTAAAAGGCCAATCATTACTTTGCATTAAACAAACCTTATCTCATAAGACCATAACACTTAGATTAGATGTACGCAACAAAGAGCGCAGTAGATGTTAACATTTTGCTAACAATTGCTACAAATATTACTATTTATCGTAACAATTTATAGCCGATCCTTATCAGGATGTTTCCTGTGAGCTTCCTTTTCTACGAAAACTATCGATTTATATGAAACCATTAATGATGATTTGCTTTTAAGCAGCATCATGTAATGGAACTTACTAAACGACATAAATCTTTCACAAAGATAAGTTGGCTTAGTTTTTATACGTAAACCTTCTCTTTTGAAAAATTATGGTCACCTAATTTTAAAATATGCAATAAAAATAAAAGAAAACATCATCATCCATCATCACAGTACGTTAATAATCGTTTATATATTCTGACCTGAGAAATGTTAATTTTAGATGACGAAATAACTAATCGTGGTGTCGTAGATTACTGAAATCGTGAAATGTAAAATCATTTTTTTTTTAGTTTTTAGATACTTTTAATAAAAATTAAAAATGTGTTCGCGTATAAAACATCTTAACAAAACTTCTTCATTATTATAATATTAAATACTTTTTGGTATATCCGGGTATTACGATGTAAAGGAATAAATGTTAAACTATTATATAAATATATGCTATTAAATTTGAATGAAAATGTTGTGGCATTATATTTAGTATGAAATGTTACCGAGTCCAACTGAGTAATCTGACTGCAATCAATAATCATTCCTCCAGCAAGTAAAGATTCAAAATATATTGTTTGTGTCATTACAAAGTAGTTTTGCAAATAATTCGAATATGGATTCTGGATGGAAAAGAATAATTGTAATTCGGAAAAATTCCTTTCATATTGTATTATATCACATGACACATAGTAAGAAACTTAATTCTCTATTCAAAAATTGACTTTAAAGAACATATGTATGTATTCTTCATATTATGATGATAATGATAAGGTTCCATAGACCGTTTATATGTTTACATTTTAGGTCAAGCGGGGTCGGTCTCGCAGAGTAATTAACATTTATCAAACACATTCAATTGAATTGTTTCTGTCTAAATTAAACTAAAACATGTGTGCAAGGAAAATATAAGAATAATGTCATCACTTGTGCAGGCAATTCTCTGCTTTGCTGTTGTTTTCTTAGCAAATAAAATTTTCATATTTCAATATTTCAAATTGCTAAGGTTGTCATTATTACTTTAAATTTTTGTTTTATCCCATAATGAAAAATGAAGATAATGATAAAAAAAAAGCTGCTTGAAATTGAGTTCATCTCTATAAGTGTATGTATGTATATCATTATCTTGGCACACGTGTATATAATAAGCAAATTGTACAACAAAGAAAATGAAAAATTTCATCATTCATTATAAATATATTTTCTCTATTTGAAGTGAATTGTATTTGCAAAAGGTTTATCGTATTTAAAGGCTGATGAAATTTTAAATCAAGCTTGCACAATTGATAAAATTTATTATAAACAACACATTAATAATAATAACAATAATAATAATAATAATAACAATAATAATAATAATAAAATAATGATTCTATAATAAATATGCACAAACGACGGAAATAAAACGTATACTCTGTGTATTAATATCGTTTCGAATATTTTTAAAACCTCTACATATATACGAGCGCATGTTTGAATTTTGCTTTATTTATTGTTTCGTAAGATATATATTTAATTAAATTTAGTTTACATTGGCTTATATAATTATAAATTAATATATAAACATGCAAACACATTCTTACATACGTAAGCACCCTTTAAATAGACATTTAATTTTTTATATAATAATTTTTTTTTTTTTTTATATATTTATATTTTAGATTGGTCAACGACGCTGGCAGCTACAACAAATGATAAGAATCAAACTCCTTTAAATAGTGATAATGATAGCCCGAGTTTAACGGCTGAGGAAGAGCTCTTTTACTGTGATAATGTCGATTATGCGGTAGTGAATAGTTTGTCACTTCGTTTGCTTGATGAGTTGCGTGCAGCGAAATCTCGTAATTTAACTTGCACGGAAGTATCAATACCCTGTGACCTTACCACACGTATTGCATCGGAAATGATACGTCTTTCTGAGCGTGAACCTTGCGGTATTAGAGGCTGTACGGTATACGTTGAATTCGCAGAAGAACCGCATAATTCCAGACGTATAGGTACAATGAAAATCGACCCGGATATGGTATCTACTTTTGAATTGTATTTAACATTGCATCAAGACAAACGTGGTTGGACTTCATTGCTGCCACAATTTATGAAAAATCTTTCACGCAGCATTACCATTAGTGCAGAATTTAGTTTAACTAAACACAAATTGTATTCGCCTAATGAAAGCAGTTAGTGTGTCATACAATTTATTGTTATATGCATGTCTTTGACTGCTGCCGTTGTTGCTGCTGTCAAAACCACCCACCTACCTTAAGGCATATTCATTATCATTAACCGCTCATATGCTCATTTAAAATTTAAAAAAAAGAAAAAAAAAGGCGACAAGAATGCAAAAAACAAAAGAAAACAAAAACTATTTACTTCATTTCATTTGATAAACTTAACGCTTTTGTACACAAAGCAAATCCTTTTACTAACGAAATTCTCAACGAATGTTTCATCAGCATAACAATTTATAGAAAGTAAGTTTAATTTTTACCTTTTATTATTATTATAGCTATAAGTTTTGTTTGTGTTTTTGATTTGAAAGGAACGTAAATTGTGAAAATTATAGTTAGATGCTTGCAATAGGGCGATGGGTTCTCATTATAAGAATCCGTTACGCTTACCATCTACTGTAACTAAGTCAAATGTGATACTGTTTAAGTAGTAATTAAAGTTCTTGTAAATAATATAAAATAATAAATCGTAAAAGACAACATTAAAAAAAAAAATAAATGGAAACGAAACTTAAACGATAATTAGGGCTAGCATTTCATACTGAATATAAACAGTATGATGATATTAATTGCCCCAGAGGCCCCGTAGAATATCCTTCACTTTCAAACGATACAATAAAGGATAAACTGGGCCTTATTCCTAAGCTTTCGGTTAAAAAAAAATTGTTCTACTATATATATATAAATAAAATTCTATTCGTTTTAACAGAACAATACTTTCTGTAGTTGTAGTCTATAATATAAACGCACGAATATCAAAATCCCCAATTTTTAAATATAAATTTAAATTTTTCTAAATCTAAATGTTCGTTCATGTAGTGATTCTACTAACACCAAATTGAAAACAATATCTCTTTAACCTCAAATATGAAAGGTTAATTAATTAATAATATGAACAATTAAATAAATTAGAGCAAAAAAAAAAAAAATCGATCTTTTTTTGAAAAAGGAATTAATTTGAAGAGCAAAAGATGTACTTCTACTTTGTTTTTTAAAAATGTACTATAACTTGAGCTGAAGATAATGCCATATTTACTTGTATACTTTGGGAACCACTATTGGTCTTCCCTTACGAATTTAACACCGCTTTATATTTCCTGCGAGGAAAAGTCAAACAGAAGTTTGATTAAGCGCAATTAATAAGACTTGTAACTCGTATATCCATCATTGGTTGTTAAGACTTGTTAAAAGCCAAAACGCGTCTCAATAAGAGAGAATTATTTAAATTTTGTATCACTATTTTCTCATGCAATTGGCAACTTTGAAATTTGATAACGGTGACCTATGGTTGTTTCGATTATTAAAAATGAAGTGCTACACGAAAGATGAGGGCGTTATAATTGTGAAATACCATTAGCGAAAAGTTACACTGAGACCGCTCGCAAACTTCGCAGAATTTTCGGTCGAGAAATTGCACCTAATGTGACAATAATTCGAGGGCTGGTTAGAAAATTTGAAGAAACTGAGTCTATTATAGACAGTAAGTCTCTTTTGGGTCGCCGCACAGATCGCTGGTATAAACGAGAGTGTCACCGAAAACACGAAAACATCGATTCGTCATCGTTCTTAACAACTTCGACTTTTATGAAGCACTCTCTACGCGACAAATTTTGACAAAGGATCTCCACCTTTATCAATAAAAATATCGCAACTCATTCAAAAAATACGTGTTTTTATTTTTAAATGAAATGATGAACACTTATTGTGTGAGACCATACATTACAGTTGTGTTCATCGAAACAGTTCAATTTTCTGATTTATATTTTCTATAACTGAAAATAAAAAAAACAGAAAATCAAACATGGAAAACTTATTATCAAACATTTAAAAGTTGCAGTAGACGCTTGTCTAAAATGTGGTAACAACTTTTAGTAGCGATGCTGAAGGGCCTCATCGCAACCAATTAACTTAACTAAATCAACAAAGAAGTTTTATGATTATTGAGGAAATGGAGTTGCCAAATTTGCCTTAAACGATTGGAACCCTACATTTTTTTGTTTCATCTAGGAGACGGACATCATCTTGTATACATGTGCAAATTTTGCTGCAGACATACATATATTAAACGCAACCTTTCGGTTATTCGAAGTAGAATATCATGTATTCACATAAAGCGTATAAGGGAGTACTTGATGAATATTCCCTAAAATTGGGCGAAATATTTCAATTTCAAATTGCACATGCGCACGTTTACTTATACACCGCACTAAATCTTTCTCAACTGTTTCATATTTTGTTTCAGTTTGTTACGCTTGAAATAATATATTAATATGCTGAGTATGGTTAAGAGAAGAATAGGATATTAATGGCAATTCATACTCCATATTCTTGCAGCGATAATATGGAAATAGCCATGAAGATTGTGAGGGACATGCATACTTTAATGCGCGCAGTTTCAGTAAGCACAAAGCTGATTACTTAAGTTACCTGTTGTCCGTCTTAAAAGCTGATGTTATCTGTATAACTGAGACCTGGTTCAGACCACATGTTGATGACGGTTATTGTCAAATAGTGGGGTACAATATTGTCCGACATGATAGGACTCTGGGTGTGAGGGGTGGTGGTATTGCACTATACATTAAAGATGGTCTATATTACAAAGTTGTGTCCAAATCAGGTGATGACAGTATTGTGGAATATCTTGGTGTTGTTGTGGGTGGCGATACTGCCAAGTGCTTGGTAATGTGTGTTTACAATCCACATAGATCCAACTGTGTGGATGAAGTTTTCGGGGTGCTGGGTGAGTTCTCTATTGCGTATGAGTATATAATTTTGTGTGGTGACACTAATGTTGATCTGTTGTTGTGTGACGGACGTGCTAAACGGTTGTGTGATGCGTTGGTGACATGTGAATTGGCCATGGTGAACTCTTGGCCGACCCGTTATGCTCCTAATTGCCTTCCTTCTCTCTTCGACATCATGTGTGTTTCTGATGACTCCCTTGTTTTGCACTACGATCAGTTCCCTTTAGTGGGAGTGTCCGATCATGAGCTTATGTTGTTAGTGTCCAATATCCGGCTGGGTGGTGGCGATCGGGAATAGCGATCTATTAGTTACAGGGATATCTCTGCGGTGAACGTGGAGCAGCTAAGTGTGGCTGCATCCATGGTTTGCTGGAATGATGTCTCGAACTTTTGTGATATTAATGATAAGGTTGAGTGCTTAAATAGCAAGCTGTATGCGCTATATAATGATTACGTACCCCTAATTACCCGTAGAGTTCGTCCAACTAAGCCGCCTTGGTTTACAAGTGATGTAAAATGGGCGATTAGATTACGGGATAAGGCTTACAAAGTATGGAAGCGTCGTGCGAATGATGTTCGCACACGCAGAAATGGGGTGAGTGTTCTCATTCGGGGTAAAAAGCGCCTCTTTTTTAGCAAGAAATTAGATACTCAGCTTCCATCCAAGATTCTCTGGAGAAATCTTCAGGGATTAGGAATAAAAGCTAGGGAACCCCTCTGCGATATCAATCCTGATGTACTAAATGAGCACTTCCTTCAATTTAGTGGGGAGACTGTTAATCGATCCCTTGTTGAAATGAGTGGATCTCTTTACCCTT
>KK351198.1:381479-399165 GCA_000671755.1 Glossina brevipalpis
AAATTATATTTTGGGTATAAAAAATCGGACAAAGAAAAAAAATGTTGTGGTGTACGAGTTTGGCTTTTACCCACTGTATATAGACACTTCTACGTATGGAAGCGATCGGTTTCACATATTAGAAAAATAGTAATCCACTTAATGTTCAGATTACACAACACGACAAGATTGAACATGAAATGAAACTACAATCAACAACTGAAGCAAACGTTTTCAAACATATGTAGCTATTAATGCTACAAAGATTGAATGCAAATTTATTTATGCTAAAAACGCTTGTTAAAATGCTATGCGCGGGATAAGGACGGTCTTAAATACTCTACACTATTCCATTTAATACAATTCTTCTTCTTATTTCCATCGTAAAATATCAAAGTTTAGTTACCATTCCAAAACAATGATTTTCTATAAGGATTCTTATGTCCAAAAAATGAATCATCATAGTTCAAATTTTTATAGGTCTGTCAGCTATGATTTATGAGTAATAAACAAGAAACCCAATTTTTTTTTTCATAAAAGTAGAGATGTTCTCAGTTTGGGTTGTACTGTAGGCATGACTTGCAGCCTATTTAACCGATATTAAATAGTAGCGTACGTATAAAAAATTTCCTTGTTTTTGCAAAATTTGAAGTCGATATCTCCATTTTGGCGGCCAGAAGAATGTTTGCCATAGACTACATAGATGGGCTGATGGACATGCTTAAATCGATTCCGAATTTGTTGCTGAGCAAAACTGTATATAAATGTAAACTTTGTGGGGTCTCTGAAACTTCGTTCTGACTGTTGCAAACAAAAGAACCAAATAAATATACCCCCCATTTTTCGATGATGAATATAAACAAACTATAAGCAGCTGATGAAATTATTACAGAGGACGGAACATTTTCTGCTACACAACCGACGAACAAAACCAAGCAATAACATATTTCTGTTTACATTAACAGCAATACAAATCTTTCTCTCTGAACTTGGACAGTTGATTTTCGTTTAGAAAAACAAGAAAAATTTACCCGGTGTATGTAAATGAAAAAAGAAAAAAAAAGAAAAGATCAAAAAATAACATAAACAACTATGATTTATTCTCGTTCAATCACTTACATCAGTTTCACATTGATGTCTACAAAGTTTTATGATTACTTAAAGCTTCCATGTGAATTTCAGCTTCAAATGCATATATTTTTTTAGGCTAAATATACTGCTTCTTACAATAAATATTGTTCATGTGAATTCTCGTTCTTTTTTCCCTTGTGCACGCACACACAGTCGCAGCAAAAAAATTTATTACTTTGAAATAAATTTGGGTCATAAATTCTACAGTTGCCGTAAAAGTTATTGCGTATTGTATGGGTTAGTCTAGGTTTGCTGTAAGTATAAAATAAATCAGATTGACAGAGAAAAGGACAAGTTGTCAATAATGGCTCGTATTAATACGAATGTTAAAGAAAGCTCAATTGTAGTTTTCTCCATTTTTTATTCAAGGCAAACAGAATATGTTAATTATAATGGGGTAAATTAAAATTTTTTTTGAAATTTTTATAATTTTTACAACAATTTTGTTGGATAAAAAAAACACTTAAATTTTATTAATAAATTAATTTTTGTAGAGTCAGGGAGAAGAAAAAACATTAGGTTTTTTAATTATTTATCATAAAATAACAATTCAAGTCTATCATGTTCCTAGTTATTACTTTAGTATCTAAAGTAATTTGAAAATGAAGGGAAATTTCATGTAAACTTTGTTAAATGAAATATATTTTTATATATGTTTACACCAATCTATGCATGGATAGCCAAATATATTATGTTTATGAACAAACTTGGGGTCGTGTAACATCGTCTTGTATACGCGTGCTTTTTAAATAATACTTGTGCCCTACTATGAATTTCTAATTAAAAGAAAAAATAATATCCAAAAAGATCTCTTTAACTCTCGCTGTTTCTCTCACGCACATACACGTGTAACAAAGAATCTTTTCAGTCTTTTGATGCTCAACGTTTAAAGTGAGAAATTATTGTAAATTTTTCAAAATTTGTTTTTTTATTAGCTTAATAAATGCTTGAAAGCTTTTAGAATACGTGAGACGTTTTTGTTTTTTGTATGGAATTTTTTTTTGAAATTTCGTGTTTTCTCAAATGAATCCCTACTAGGAAGTTACAGGCTAACGTCTTGCCTGTTGATTTTTAATTTCTATAATACACAAAGAGCTACGTGTAGAAAGTATTTATCTTCATATAAAAGTTTTTGCAAGCAAAACAACAATCGTTCAATTGATACAAATCAGTGTCTTTACTAAGATATTAAAAGTTTGTGATGAAGATATTGATGTTAATTATGAATTCAGTTTCTACATCTTTTCATAATACCTAAAGTGTTAAAATTCCGATTTTGTCTTTGACAAATGCGGCAAGTGCAGCAAGCTCCAGTTTAGAATTTTTGAGAAAAGGCAATGAATAGCAAAGAATATTCGAAGAGTAGCTTCAGAGTGCTGGGTTTATAGATTAATGGAAAAAATTAATAAAAAATTTATTACAATAAAAGGAAAAAAGAAAAAATGTCTACAACATATTTTAAAACTTTAAAGGCGTTTTTCTCGAACTATTAATTTTCAAAACAGCATCTAACTTAGCTCGCAATTATTAAAATTCTTTCGTTCATATTTTTGCAATATCTCTAAAATAAGATTCTCTGCGGAAAACGTCTAAGATATATACTCGATAAGTTAATTTAAGCAAACAATATTTATTAACAAAAAATTGGTTCTTCTTTTCTGATCAAAAATTGAACTTATACATGAAATACTACTGAAATTGGGGAAAAAGAAATTTATTATTTTATTAGTTTGGCACCCAAACAAGAGCCCGGAAGCCGAAAGTCAAGGGAACTTGTAGAAGATAACATAGAAAGCAAAACGGCTAAGATAGCATTCTCTTCTACAATATCAACTTGAACCCAAGCAGGAGCCAGGGAGTCAAGGAGCTAGGAACCGGTAGCCATGCAGCCAGGAAGCCGGACGCCAAGGTCGCTTGTAGGACATGACCTAGAAAGCAAAACGCATAAGATTGCCTTTTCTTCTACAATATCAATTTGAATGACTATAAACGATCATATAAATCAAAAGTATACTAACGCACCGGTTAATTATTTCTTTTTTTGTTTGCAAAATTGGTTTTTCTTTTTATTTATAAACGTAGTCTACTTTAAGTATGTGATATAATCACTTCAACACTTATCTGCTATTTTAATAGAACGATTTGTCAAGACCCTCAAACTGCGACAGTTTGATAGTTCCATGGTGTAAATTGTCTCTTGCATCTTCACTTTTTGGCTGTCAAACATAACTTTTTTGATGTTTTCTGGTGTATTCGTTTCACTTGAGTATCAATAGTGCATGTACGATCTCGGTTGAAATCAACGAATAGTCCACAAATTCTTGTTTTCGACGGGTAATATTTGCCATAACAATTGCTGAATGCGAAACTGAATTTGTAATGCCCAGAAATGTAGTCAGAACCTACGTGCTTATAATTCGCTTTCCAACTCGGCCATTTGCTTGTTTTTATATTTATATTTATAATTTTTTTCATTACATTGAAATTTTCTAAGTTTACTACTTGCCTGTTTGTTTACTTCAATATGAACTTCAAACTAAAATGCATGCATTTTCCTTAGGCTTATTAGGGGGTATTTTTACTAATTTTTATCATTTCCCCTTATGTTTAAGAAAAGATCATCTTTTCAATCCATCATAAACTTCTATTGCTTTCTTTTCTTCTTGCTTGACGTTTCTGATGTGTTTGTTGGATCTTTTTGTTTTCAGGATTTTATTTAAATAAAACTCTTTAGGCTAGATTAAGTTTATGCCGATGTATGTAACACCCAAAGAGCAATCTGATATGGACCCCACTTTTACAATGCCGGTCGATACAGAATTGAGAACGCTTTTGCTTTCAAAAGCAAAACAAAATTGGATTTGTGGCTTATTACCCATAAAGCTATTCTTTAATATCTATATGTATAAGCTATCCTTTAATATCTATACAAAAATAGAAAGGTTCGACTGCGCCCATTCCGTATAATAGAAAATTGAAGTTTAATTTCTTTGTGAAAACTTTTATAATATCAAAAAAAAGCTTCAGAGACTCTATAAACCGTATATATTCTTGATCAGTATCAAATTTGAAATCCATAAAGGTGTGTCCGTCCGTTCGTTAGTCCGTCTGTCCACATATCTGTCTGCTTGTCTATGTATCTGCAATAAACATTTTCAAAGATTTAGCAAAAGCCTTGAAAGTTCTTATACGTACGTTGGCGTTGGAAATGCCCCAAATCGGTCAAAGTACAGGAGTACAGAATAATATAAATTGAAAACGGGTCTGCTTTCTGGATGCGTTGCTCACTACTCATGGACTATACGATGAAAATTTTGACGGTATTCCATAAAAATAGAAAAAATCTGCTACGCTTGCTAACTGTTGTAGGGTATAGAAATGTAGTTTTTTTATCTTTTTTTTTTTCAAGATAAAGGTAGTGAGTTTAAATGATTCGTCAAAGCCGAATATAATTTTTTTACTTGTTTTTAGAATTATTTTGCGCTTGTGTGTACGCTTGTCGGTCTAATCTCTATCCATGTATTTTTATGCTTAAACTATAGAACGTAATTTTGGAAATATTTTGACGAAATTTGGTACAGTGACGTGTTTTGGTTCAACAAAAACCCCCATAGATTATGAACTAAGCCAGACGACTTCGGCGACCACTCCCTAACTAATGTAAATTTTCAAAATTGCTCTCACAAAGTGTTAATATTGTTACGCGCTAAGTTGATGTGAAAAATTTGGATTTGATGGGCTAATTTTTTGAATCTAGTTTCATATAAATGTTGGCGTGAAAAGTAAGTCTTTATATGAGAAAAAGGCCTGATTTACAATTTTTTATGATGAAGTTTGCTCCCTGATAAAATTCAATTGTATCAAATTTGGAGCAAGTAGATGATATTTTGTATACTCTTTTTTTGCTGCTATACTAAGTTCGCTTAATTTATATAACGTCCAATTCACGTGTTGGGTCACTACGATAAGACTGCCTTCAGATAGAAACCATTTACAACTAAGTGTACTGGTGTAGGGTATACAGATAACGGCCCTATCGGATTGTAGTGTTTCTACTCGTTTTAGAACACGATTTTGTATGTATGTTTTAACGTAACCTTATATAATTTCTGAATCTCAAAATCTCTGAATATTTTGACTGCTTAACATAGATTGGATACCAGCAGATATCTTGGATTAACGTTGACAGATAATTAGAAATTAAATTTCACTTCGTTGGTGAAGGTTTTGCAAACGTGTTTATATTAAAATGGTCTCAGAATTGTATGGGAGTAGAGAGACTGTAATTTCTTTCTTTATGTTTTCATGACGCAAGCCGTGCCAAGCCAATCTTAAACAGTTTTCTATGTTGATTACTTTCTTTTAATCATACATTTTACTTTTTCTTCTTGTTTCTTTCATTCGTGAAAAACGAATGCAGATCTCTAAAAAGAATTCGTTATATAGCTGGGTTCATTGAAAATCAGACGACTCATTAAAAATCTTCGAATATATATGCATTTGTGCTAAAAACGCAGGAGAAAATTGCAATTATTATCAAGAGCTTTATAAAGAAACAAGAAAGGCCGGCCGGCCGGTACGGCGACCCAAAAGAGACTTACTGTCTATAATCGAGTGAGTTTCTTTAAATTTTTTGACCACTCTTCGAATTGTTGAGTCATTAGATTTCTCGACCGAAAAATCTGCGAAGTCTGCGAGCGGTCTCAATGTAACTTGTCCTATTTTTGTAATAGGTTTTCACAATTATAATACGTTCTCTTCATTTGTTTATTATCGGAACAATTATAGTTGATAGCTGTCAAATTTCAGAGTTGCTATTTGCATGAAAAAAATGACAAAATTTAAATAATGTACAGTTTTTGAGACACCCTTTGTACGTCTAGTTTAGTCGCCTATGCGTTGAAATTATTGAAACTTTCGTAAACGTCTTTAATTCCTAATTTAGCGGAATTTGTGCCCATAAACATTCTCCTGGAAACCTTGAAAGACTTAAGTTTTATTAATAATAAAAAAAAGACAGAATAAATGAATACACAATTTGATGTAAACTTGAAATTGGGCTATAGAAAGGCTTGATTTAAATTTGGCTTGATTCTGACCAGTCGATACAATTAAGAAATAATTTTGCAGTGGTTTTGTAGTGATGTTGAGTCGTTTGCGATAATGGAATTCCCATATTAGACCCAAGACGAATATAACTTTTTAAGTGCTTTTTTCTATTTTTTTTCTTCTTTTTTTTGCGTAGCCAATGACGTTTTACTGCTTCATAGAACAAATATTCTTCTATTACGTGTCGGAGCATAATGAATGTGTGTATAAGCGTAAGCTTTTCATCAAACGTTTTGAAGCGCGGATGTGTTTAAGGAAACTCAATATCGTTAACGGGTACGAATGCGTTTTCACTTCATATTTGCTGTTGCGTATGCATATGTTGATGCCCTCATCTATGTATGTACGTACATACACACATGTGCATAATTCCATAACGAAAGGTTAAATTGAGAAGGAAGATTGTAATTTACTCGGATAAGATATACATGCATTTAATGCATGTCACGCAGGCTACATGGATTATGGGATTGTGAGATATAATAACTATTTTGAATAATCTTGAATAACTTTCTGCTCATAGACATAACATTTTACTCCGTCCTTCGGTTGAATCAGCGTAAACGAATATACAGAAATCATTAAATATTACGCTTTTCTTAGATGTGTGAGAGATGCGTACAAAGAAAATCTTCTTTTCATTCAACCTTTTGTTGTTCATGGTAATTATTTCCTTTTAAATTCACGGTCAATATACGATACAAAATTCGATATGACTATTAACTACATTGACTTTTAAGGTTTTGCTTGTAAGCAATAAAATATGAATTCTTGAATGCAATGTATTATATAGTTTATGATATTTGTTTTATCACTTTATATTACATGTAACAAACGGTTCGTCATTATTTCTCTATTTATTACACCCCACACTTACATGTACATGCGAAATTTGCGAACACATATAAACGCATTTATTTGCACATGTGTGCTTTAACGATTTTCTTTTCCCTTTATGCTTTTTTCATTTTGATGATTGTGCGAAGATTAAATAGCAGGTATTATTACTCGTACACATCTTCCTTAAACTGTTTTTCTTCCTTTTGATGTTTAAAATTCCTATTTGTCGCTATATTTATAAGTACATACATATATCCATTACAATGGCAATGATCTGCTAAATTTAATATACGCTTTGATCTGCTAAATTTATTATTCCTTATAATAATGAATATTTCATATCTCGTACCTTATATTATATGATTGATCGAGCTCTGTAAATACAAAGCTGACCTTTCGTATCACGTATCAGTAAACGAATTGAATTGAAGCGTAATGTTAATGTTAATGCTAAGTAAGCATGTGCGTTACATTAACAACAAATGAAATATGAATTTCTTATTAACATTAAACGCAACACCAAACTGTAATTTTGCAAAATTAAAAACAAAAGCGGTCGACTTACCGGATTCATTATCAGATTTCATTTTAGTTAACAGTGTGAAATACGATACGATTTAAGAAATATTAATGAGTGTTTTTATTCAATGTTCACACATTTTCTCTTACTCAGTTGCTGGTGAATTTCATAATAATTGCACCAAGCCATGCGTAAATATCTTCTTTTCTCTATAACCTTTTGTTCCGACTTAGCTTACTTGATATACGCCACTTCTATGACAAGCGAGTCTAAGCTTGTATCAAATAAGTGCCCCTGTCGTAAAGTGCTTTGGGTTCCATCAAAAACTTTGAATAAATCTTACCTAATCCGACTCATCGTATTCGATATACGTCAAGCGAGTCTCAGTTTGTACCAAATAAGGGTTACCGCCCTAAAGTGCTTTGGGTTCCATTAAGAACTTTGAATAAATCTTACCTAATCCGACTTATCGTATTTGATATTCACCAAGCTAGTCTCAGTTTGTACCAAGTAAGGGTTACTGCCCTAAAGTGCTTTGGGTTCCATCAAGAACTTTGAATAAATCTTACCTAATCCGACTTACCTTGCTTGTTTGTATAGGCTAGTAAGTGATCTTATGACGCACTCGCTGAGAGCTCTTGCCTTGTAACCGCTACACCCGCTTAGAGTAATTGCCTTAAGGAATGGAGTCTTAAATGACCTTATTGACCGCATCAATATTATAAACTCAGACATATGTTTTCATACCCTTCATTGGTAGTATTTTTGGTTGCGCGATTGAATTGTGGCATCTAGAGACGTTCATGATCGTAAACTAAAACTATAACATTGGTGAATATTCATTTCTTTCATTCATGATACGTGCATATGAAAAAGCACATCTTATTCATTAATTTCATACAATTTATAATAACCCGATGATTATGTTGAATATGTGCTAACCACACTGCGCGTTAGTTCAATAGCAATTAATAAGTATGTGGTCAGACGTATGATTTGATCTGTATGATGTGTACAGCAAAACAAAACCTGCTTAACTTTGCTTCACTATTGATTGAAATCGAAGTAAAGAACCGCAAGCATTAAAGCTTCATGTGAGCAATTTTTTGTGTCCATACCACCAAAAAGTTCTTCCATTTCATACCTTTTCTAACACCTATAAATATATTGATTTGTGTATAAACTCTTTCTATATTCTTTTTGTAACGAGAATAATTTGACAGCATGAAAATCATATATACGATAAAGTCAATTACAGCTAATAAGCGCTGCCTATTTCTGTTGAAAACAAAATGTTCTAAAATGTAACGAAAAAAAAAAAGTAATAAAAGCAAATAAAGATTTTCGATGTTTTATCCGCCGTTATCATGAAACACTAGCGCATTATGCAGATGGCGATGGTAACAAATAAAAGTGGAAATCCCGCGTGAAAGAGGATTAACAAAATGTGATATTCGTGACCCGTTTTGAAGGTTTATGAGCAAAGGATTTGCTTTAGATAGAAGAGTTGAACCGTCGCTTTCAAGGAAAGCGTGTTTATGTGTTTGTGAGCTTAGTAGAATGAGGTGATATGGCGTTATAAATATGTAGTTGCTGTGACGAACCAGCATTAACTTTGTAAATAATTTTCTACATATAGATAGTTCTTCAAACATTGTAAATAAATAAAGTGGTGACAGAAATGATGGCAGTGGTTTATTACTGCTTAGTGGCTCGCGTGTTTGTGTGCCAGCAGATTCAATTTTGCCTGAATGTACGAAATACAAGACCGCTATGCTGAGTAAAATTAAGGTATTCTCTGTGAGAATGTGCACGGAGCAGATATTTCGTCTTGGATCAGTTCGAATGAAAAAGTTGAGATTTTTTTATTCCTGATATTAATAACAAAATGCTGAGTAAATTTGAGTAAATCCAGCATACCTTAACAACTTCATATATATCTAAGTCTAAAAGTTTACAATTTGTCTACGTAATACTACAACCGCATACCAATCGAGATGTATACCGTGAATTCATCTAAACTACCGTGGTTTACTGTCGGCGTTAGAAGATCGTTCAGACACCGCAACGGTGTATATAAAACCTTGAAAAGATGGTTTAATTCGGTCAGTTGGGAGCTTTTTTCAGCTATTGCTCGTCTTATTAAACGACTCTAAGAACTTGGTAAGAAAAGTTAATTAAAAGTTCATTTTGCTATCAAACGACTGAGTGAACACTTTATAAAGTCTAATTATATTTCTACTAAATCTACCTGTTGTGTACGGTTCCAATTCTCTAACTTGTATTAAAATGGTAGACAAAAACAATCGAGTTTGTTTGTGTCTACTTTAATCACGATTTAAAATGAAACTTTCTTGAAAACGCTAACGATCTCATTAATTTTATGATAAAGCGTACCACATCATATGTTGAGAAAACTGTGTCTTGGCTTCATCATCTGTTCTAATTCAAGCTAAGATGAAATTGATTAAATTTCTAGTTGCGCCACTTACATCGTATGTCGCCAATGTTTATGGTTAATTCAACTTCTATTTCTAACAACAAAGTAAAAGTCGTCGTAATTACTAAGTTTACCACATACATTTCCAAGAAACAAAGATACAACAGAATATCACAGTATTCGCTAAGAATTTTAAATTCTGATTTTCCAACATACCCTCCTCATATTAGATATTTTTTGTGTATTCATAAATTCATCTATACACGTATACAGTTTGCACTAACACAATACTCCGTAGATATGAAGCACAACAATCAAGTTGGCATACCTCGGTTCAATTTCCAATGCGATATATTAATTACTAGTAGCGTGCGGAAGGCAGCTATAGTGCATGCCCGATCTGTAAAAGTTCTAATCACCTGCGTTTATTAAATTTTTTTTTTACCATCAGGGTATATCTTATAAGTGACGGGTGATACTTGAAAAAAAAAATTTCGGAATATTAGGAATTAAACATAAAAAATATAGAAAGTTTTCACTTTGTGTGTGTGTGGAATGATGTGAAAGCAAAACTTTAACGAATTTTTTTAAAAATCTGAAGCAATTATTTTAATATCGTTATTATTGTTTATTTATTTACCTATTTATTAATTTTTTTTTTTTCGAAACAATCTACTTCTGTACTTGGTTTTGTAATTCGAATAATTACAACCTTTTTGTTTCGCATCGTGAGGTAAATATATTGAAATCGTTTTGCTTAATTTTAATTGTGGTCCCTTTAGTAAAATAATTCCAATCTTTAAACTTTTACCGGCGACCAAAACCCACCTTTGAATTTAATTTGCGTGTATTTTCAGATGTCAGTTTCTTCTTGAAATTTTTGTAGCTTTAAGAATACCAATAGGAATAGATATTCCAGGCCAAACGAACAAGTAATGAGTGGATTTATTTAGTTGTTTTCATTTTTAAGAATCAAAATATAGCCTCGTCTTCTCAAAACCCAGAACGGTGCCAGCGGTAACTACAAATAAATGAATTAGTAAGCCGACCCGACTACGTTGTAGTTATCTATTTAAAATTGTTCAGGTGTTAAGAGTCCTCTTCCTTCCGTGTATTATAAACATAATAAAGAAGTAATTTTTTGGTATTTATTTTAATAACTAATATTGCAATCGTTGTTGTTGTTGCTTCATTTGATGTGATTGCTGTTGCTGTTAATTTTTTCGTTTATATTAAAGACAAGATTGGCAATTGAGCTGAGAGCTTTCAGCCAACATTAAAACAGACACAGCAGCAAGTAGACTGAACCACAAGCGGACAGACATATAATGTCAAGTTAAATTGAACAAAGCCGTGTTTTTTATGTGCTTGCGTGCCTGTGTGAACCTATTTCAAGCAAGACTCAAATCGTACACTTGGTTGATTTCAATTGAAAATCAAATAAAAAACAAAAACAACTTTAGAGCATTGTTCGAAACCAGTTTCACCAGACAACTTTATTTCTGCTAACAAATCGTGGACGAGTACATCTAAACACGGTAGATATTTACTGTTGCTATTTTTTTTTTTCATTTTTAATTTTTTTTCCATGTTTTTGTTTACTCCTAAATCTGCCTCAACGAAAACTTAAACAGACAACCTTCCAGTCAGTCAGCCAGAAAATCGTAAACTTCTAGTTGATTGTAGAAATTTTAGAATAAAAATGCAGTCTCCTGAATTTTCAGCGCATGCGGCTTAACCCAATAAAATGTTACTATGAACCGACAAATGAAAACCTGTAGACAAGTGTTTTTATGGCTAATTTTTTATTATTTTATTACTTAATTTTATATATCAATCAACTAAATACAGGAGTACATTACGGTTGTGCTTTCATTAGTTCGTCCACAAGCATGCATAATATAGATAAAATATATAAATTTCGAGCTAATCTGGTTGTCTTGATCAAAAATTTTAATATTAATACTAAAAAAAAGTTATGAAAATTACAGTGCAGGTCCCGAAGATTTTATTTAATTTTATGTGTAGTTACAGAAGATATCTGGGATATCTGAAATTTGTTCGAATTATTTATTAATGTTTTTTTTTATACATCTGAAACTAATATTGCTCTCATCATATTTACTCACTGGTATACCTTACAAGACTTCGGCTAAACATTTCTTTATATGATGGGTGAGTATCCAGCGTTCGTTCTATAACGTACTTGTTTATATATATATTAATATTGTGCTTACATATATAAATGAATGAACACGATTTTCTCAATTAATTGAAAAAATTAAAGATCTGACAGAATGTTTGCGTATTGGGTGAATATGTATACAAAAAAAAGGAAAAAAATACTACATTACGACTAATGTAATGCATCCATATACACGTTTATTAGGCTGTTGAACCTTTAATTTCTAGTTTGATTATTAGTTTTCTTACACATATCCATTCATACTGGAGAGCAGTTGGACATAAATATGTCAGAAGATAATATGATTGAATATCGTCGTAAAATAAGGATTAAATAATAATAATAAAATAATAATAATAATTATAAAATAATAATAATAATAATATATAATTATATTAACAAGAGCTTCATCGATAATTGACAATCCTCTTTGACATTCGTTGATATAAAAAGTGTATATTAACTTTGTATTCATATATGTGTATGTATGTGTGTGCAGGTATATACAAAATATTTTCCTATAACCATTTTTTTTCTCAGGACATTTTAAATCGACACATAAAAATTGGTCCCCAAGCTAAACGATACAATACCCAAACTAGCACTAGGAATCTATGGTTATAAAACTAATAAATGACTTCATCCATCAATGTCTCAGTTTTAATTTCAAACACACACACATACGCCAGTGTATGTATATAAACGAAAGGAAAATTTTCCATTCGATTTCTGTTAGGAATAGCTCTGAACGTTTAGAGTTTTATATATAAAAGTATATGTTTATGTACGTATTATATTTGAAACCATAACGTACACACACACACAGAGAGAGACACACAGCCCACAAGACATTGCCCGACCGACTTCATGGTCTCACAACTAAGGTAATTTTTTTTAGTATGGACAAGATACATTTTTGCCACTCATAACTGACATTTATAGCAACAATATAGGTTTTGATAAATATCTCACATATAAATAAAACTGATAAAAAAAAAGTATATAAAAAAAGAAAAGAAAAAAAAATATTAAATGAGTAAAAGAAAATAATAAAGGACATGAAAGTGATCCTAGAGAGTCTTATAATAAAATACTGCCATCACTATTATAAAAATAATTGTTAACTTTATCGCTTTTCCTTTAATGAATATAAATAAGGATTAGTTCGTGGTATAACTGTCTCAGTATACTGCAATCATTCACGAACTCCACCGATATAGAGTCGATTATTTTGTATAATAAGTACGCATGCTGGCATTTATTTAAGAGTTTATCAAGTTTAATGCTGCTAAAGAGAGAGAGAGAGAAGTTGTACTGTTCATATCAAATAAAAATTATCAAAAAAAAGGAAATGTCTATAATTTGTAATAAATGGTATTTGTAATATTTGGTACTTCAAGGTAAAATCAAATTTATTTATTTTTTTTGAGCATAATGGATTGATACGATTGTTATGTTTATGTGTTTTATTGTCTGAATCTATACTTTCGCATATAATATTAATATAATGCAATGCAGGCTGTGAAATAAGATTAGAAATGCACTGTTATGATTCAATATTCTGTGATTAATATTTTGATTCGATTTTTCTGTATTAGAAAAAATTCTGACGAAACTACCGAATAAAGGCGAGACGAAAGCAATTTTGTTACGTGTAATTGCATGAACGCAAAGAAATACTTACATATCTATAAAAGATTTTACGTTAGGCCTGCAGAAATGAGTGATAACAAAAAAGTCTAATTCCTGATTCAAACTCCTATATCTACGAATAAAAATGTTTCTTATGCTTTCTAAAATATATATGGTTACGAAAAATGGCTCATTATATGTTTCCTTTATGATACAGTTCGTATCTCTAGATCGCGAAAACCTCAGATTTTGGTTATTTACAATTTCCTTTATTTATTCACAAGTCTTTACAACTCAATTATTTCACAATTTATTACAAAATAATTATTTTCTTCACATTTAGGTAATTCTCTGAAATTATTTATAGACTAGCCTGTTTTAAGCAAAGTGCTCTGCTTATAAACCCTGTGAGTATCACAAACTCTGCATACCCTGTTGTTTCACCTGAATTCGTAGTTTCATTAACCTCTTTTGTGTCAGGTTTCGTGGAAATTCTTTGCCAATCTTTTCTTTTATTACCAGCTGCAAATATGTCTTTTTATGATCGTGGTAGGTATTACATTCAAAGGAATTTCCACCCCCTAGATTTATCAAATTTGTTATAGTTGCCTTTTGTTAGTTTGTGATTTTCGTAACAATATTAATAATTTCAAAATTTGTATTCGCAGATACATACCTACATACATTTAAGAAGGTAACAATCGTCCAAATATACCAGGTAAGTTGAAAATTTCGTAGGCTAACTTTTTTTTTTTACTTTTTTTAGTTACTTTTTTGAAAGCTCAAAAATAGTACATTGTATGGAGATGACTTAAACTTTAAAGACGAAACATCATTTTTTCACATTGAGTTGTATTATTATACTACGTAAGCAGTGTCTGGTGAATCGCTAAAATCCATACCTGTATAATGAATAATATTTACTTATATATATCTATTATATATCATGTGGGCTGAAAGGTTCGTAGGCTAACATAGAAAAATTCTATTTTTTGATAGATATTGATTTTATTATTCATCGCCTTCGAGGGCGATACAACGATTATACCGATCATACAATTTTTCGATACCATTTTTATAGTACGATATGTGTTTAGCCTCAAAATAGGCTTCAGTTTCGGCGATTACCTCTTCATCGGTGCGAAATTTCTGTCCAACGATTATCTTCTTGAGATCTGAGAACAGGAAAACGTCGCTGGGAGCCAGATCTGAAGAATACGGTGGATGCGGAAGCAATTTGAAGCCCAATTCATGCAATTTTGCCATCGTTTTCATTAATTTGTGACACGATGCATTGTCTTGATGAAACAACGCTTTCTTCTTTTTCAAATAAGGCCGGTTTTCCGCGATTTTGTCTTTCAAAACGCTCCAATAACGCTACGTAATAGTCGCTGTTTATGGTTTGTCCCTTTTTAAGATAATCAATGAATATTATATCATGCGTATCCCAAAATATTGATGCCATAACATTGCCAGCCGACTTTTGGGTCTTTCCACACTTTGGAGTCGGTTCATCTCGTTCAGTCCACTGGGCTGACTGTCGATTGGACTCCGGTGTGAAATGATGGAGCCATGTTTCATCCATTGTTGCATATCGACGCAAAAATTCGGGTTTATTACGATTGAACAACTCCATACACTGCTTAGAACCATCGATTCGTTGTTGTTTTTGGTGGATTGTAAGCTCGCGCGGCACCCACTTTCTTCTTTGAACAGAGCTGTCGCATATCCAAATATTCATTCATGATATGTCCAACACGTTCCTTTGATATCTTTAGAGTCTCAGCTATCTCAATCAACTTCACATTACGATTATCCGAAATTATTTTGTGGACTTTTTTGATATTTTCGTCGGTAACACCCTCTTTGTGGCGTTCACTGCGTGCATCGTCCTCGGTGCTCATTTCGCGTCATTTAAATTTAGCAAACCACTTCTCTACGGTTGATTTTCTTGATGCAAAGTACAAATAATGCTTATCAAGCCCAGCCTTGGCTTCAATAGTATTTTTTTCCGCCAAAAAGCAATACTTTATTAACACACGAAATTCCGTTTTATTCATTTTTTCAAACTAACAAAAGTTGCTTCACTAAAAATGCTAGAACTCATATACTAATAGTGCAACAGCTGTCAAATTTATACGTGTGTCTTTTGGATGTTAGGACTAACTAAAAATCATATGGATTTAATAGTAGTAGCGCCCACTTGTAAATATAATAGCCCGTACCAATAGCAAGCACGATTCACTAACCATGTTGCCTACGTACTAAACCTATACATCCTCTCTATGTTACAAAAAAAAACCAAATTTTAATAGGTGGGCGTGACAGATTTTTATATTTTTATGGAATATCCTGGACATTTTCATTGTGTAATCTATGAGTAGTGGATAGATAATCCACAAAAAAAAGTTGCTTTCAACTTTTCTTATGCTGTAGACGTGGCCTGAGAACGTTTTGGCCTATTTTCAATTCCAACTTGCATAAAAGAAGAATTTCAATTGAAATGTTTATTGCAAACATTACATGAATGAACACAGAAATAGGCGGACAGACGGACATGTTTAAATCGATTCTAAATTTAATGCTGATCTGTTGAAGCTTCCTTCTGAGTATTGCAAACAAAATGACAAAATTAATATACCCCCTTTGTTCGGTAATGGGTATAAAAAAACAATGTCGATTTGCCCAATATAATTTTCTTGCTTATTGAACTTGACAAACTATCAAAACATCTTTAATACCTTCTTCGACTGCGTTAGGAAAGTCGATTTTTTTAATCAGCTTTAATACTCCTTCTTATGGGTAGATTTTTTATACCGTTCTTGAATCGTCAAAGGGTTAACTAAGTCAATAAAAAAATAGGAGAAAAAGTTGCAAAGTGACTTACCCACCTAAACAATATTATTCATTTACCGTTCTCTTCGTTTCTAATATTTGGTCAGTACTTGGTTTCTAATATATTGTCTTATCAAAATTAAGTTTTTTATAGTAAAAATATGTTCCACAAGAATTCTAACTTTCAGATTTTTAAGATCACACCGATACTAGACCCTTGATAACAGCACCACCAAAAATCCAACCTAAAGAAGCGTATACAATTAGTTTTTTTTTTTTTTTTAATTATTATTATTATTATTATTATAAATGAAACAATAATCGTAATATAACTTTGCCCTCGACGCATGGTTACGAAAAATTTTATTACAAGAATAATGGATTTAAACAATATATAAACAAGCAAACTGGTTAAGTTTATGTAAAAATAATGTTTTATAGTCACAGAGAGGTATAATAATTACTGCCTCATTTAGTGAACAGGGAAGTTAGACAATTTCGAGAAAAATATTTACTCCGCGAAATCTAAACAAAATGTTTTTATAAAATATTTCCAAAAATCTTCTTTGAACCCACTATTATTATAGTAAGATTGTAACGAAGCGCTCGCTTCGTTACGAGCAATTAGCATTTTCATTTCATTTATTATTACTTATTCTTTTTTTATGCTTCTCTTTCCTTCTCATAGTAACACATTGTTAGTCTTTAAAAATACATTTGGTTGTTATTAGTACCTAAGACACATTTTTGTATGTTAAAACAACTTGCATTGAGAGATTAACAGTTAGAACCGTTAATCCTCAGTTAAAGCAACAAACAGCAAAGCATATACACAGCTATGCATAGAGTGACGCCACATTTGAGCATTGGTATTGGTGTATGCTTGCAATTAATGCTGTATTGATTTTGTATATGTATTTTCTGTATACATTGTTAATCTTCAGTTTCTCTAAGTGAATTATTAAAGCAAACATATGTATAATCAAGAACAAAAGAAATAATTACGCCATAGTTA
>KK351198.1:399861-421980 GCA_000671755.1 Glossina brevipalpis
ATTTTTCCTTTTTCCTTTTTATGGATTTTTCCTTTTTCCTTTTTGCTTGTTATGGAATTTTTTTCCCTTGGTGGTTTTCCTTCCCACAAGTTTTCCTTAACTAACCCCTTTTCTGGAGCTGCGCTGCTAAATTAATTATTAATGATAAGGCAAAAAGATTTGAATAAAGAAGAATTAACACCGTGAAAACAAACTGAAAGTCCCGCATTATCATTTCTTCTAAAATAAAATTATCTTGGGGCGGACTTCCTGCAAAGCCCTGAGTTATACCCCAGGATAAGAAGACCCGTCACAAGATTTATTTGACAACTTTATTAATTAGATGTTTTTTAAATATAAATAAACTTTAAATATAATAAATATAGTGGCAGGTTCGCAAAATAGATCGAATCAGAGAAGTCCGCATAGATATAAGAGCTCTTATAGGTTGATATTCAACGTGAATACTTAAGAGGAAAAAAAACGATGTTAAGAATACGTTATATTTACATATATGATATGATTGCCATAGTTATTGTAGATGGTTTTTAGGAATGGTAGCAGAAGAACAAGCTAAAACATAACAAGTCAGTAAGGCTGACTATTAAATCCCCCTACAATACCTTTTTTAAGTCTTCACCTGTCTTCGTCGGAAAATGTCAAAAAATATAGTTATAATTGCTATTTACATATATATAGAGGCTTACTTTACATGAGAACCCTTATGTGAAGATGGACCCAAAGAGTACACCAGTATGCTTTAAACACACTATAGTAAATTCACAACGACAGCTCACTGTTTGATATCAAACGTATATAATTCGATTTTATTGAAGAATAATGTTGATTTGTGAGGGAATTCAACAAATGATATCATTCTTCATTCATCAATTGCGTAAAAGTATCTCGATCCGATTTTTTCATCGATTTTAGTGGTTTCAAGACAAGTGCAATTTAGTTAGATTTTTCTCAGTACATTGGTGATCATAGAAAGTTTTTTCATATTATGACTCTTTTTTTATTTAGAGAGTGATCACAAAAATGTTTCGACTCAAACCATTTCTAATAAGGTCCACCTAGCAGTCAGAATTATGAATTGATAATGGTTAAGTCTATCTCCAATTCTTTTGAGCGTTGCGTACATACTTACAAATTTAATATACCTTTACCGCAACTGATGTTGTGTATGAGCATATGTATTGGGTTGGCAACTAAGTAATTGCCGATCTCTTCAGTAAAATAAAAATTTTTTTTTTACTTGGAATGAAGTTTAATCTATAATGTAATTTCCGTTTTGTTCGGTGACCTTTTGCTACCTCTCTGGCAACTTGAAAATTCCATGCTCATAGAAAGTCCGATCCTTTTCGGCCAAAAGCTAAGTTAAGTGAGATTTTACAGCGTCCTCTTCGTTGAAAGTTTTACCACAAAAGGAGTTGGCCAGGGATCGAAATAAGTGATAATCCGATGGCGCCAGATTAGGACTATATGATGGGTGTACCATCAATTCCCAATCAAAATCCATCAATTTTCGCCGAGTGGCCAAAGAAGTGTGCGGCCTAACACTGTCCTGGTGGAAAATGACACATTACGATTGACCAATTCTGATCGCTTTTCCTTGACCGCTGCATTCAATTAGTGGACAATAGGCCTTCGGATTAATGGTTTAGTTCCTTGGAAGCTACTCCAAATACACCGGAGTGGTTTGGAGTGGTTTACGATGACTCATTAGCCATGCACCACGATCGGTTTCGATCGACATTGTTGTACACGATCCACTTTTCGCCTCCAGTGACGATTCGTTTTAAAAGCGGATCGAATTCATTGCTTTTAAGCAATAATTCGCAAGCACTAATGCGCTTTGTCAGATGAATTTCTTTCAAATCGTACGGAACCCAAATATCCAACTTCTTAACGAAACCAATACGTTTTAAATGCTTCTCAATGGCTGTATGTGAAATATTTAACCTCCCTGCAATCTCCCGTATAGTTACATGACGATCCGCTTCGATGATGATTTTGATTTCATCCTCATTAAGCTCAGCTGGTCGACCTGAACGTTGGTCATCTTTAAGAGAAAAATCTCCAGAACGGAATTTTTTAAACCAATTTTGGCATTGCCTTTCTTTAAGGGGTTCATTACCATGCACATTACGTAACTTTTTGGCGGCTTGCACTGCGTTCTTTGCTTTTACGAAACTAATAAAGCAGAATATGGCGGAAATGCTCGCTCATGCACTCCAAATTAATGTTGAGGTAAAAAACAAAACTTTAAGAAAATATCTATGCCATGAACTTGTAAAGCCAGATAAGGATGACAGCTGACATATATAAGAAGGAGAATATCATAACATTCAGTTAGTGTGAGCCCACAAAACACATACACACAATTATTAATGCTTTGCTTAGATATGTTAGGTTAAGGGTCAGTATTAAATTCAAAAAAAACCTGCACAATCTATTGACTCCAACAACAATAGGTTTACATTGACAATGGTTTCAGTGATTATGGGCATTTTCGTAATATCGACTGATGTCAACTAAAAAATCATGACTTGGTCATATAAAAAATGTCAAATAAAATCAACAAAAAATTGTAAATTCGGTGAAATTATGTTGATATCCAGTTTACTAGAACAGAAAAACAAAATTTATGTCTCCGGTTAATAATATAATGCAGCATTGCTGTATGTTTACTTGTTTGTTTGCGTACAAAAAAAAAAATATCCCATTGCAAACAACCAAAATGATAACATAAGTAAGAATATTATATTCGGTTGTAACCGAATCTTCTATGCCCATCGCCTTTGCTAAAAAAACACAAGCAACAACATTATCGTCGAACTTTAAAACACCCTACAGTACTTTTGTTATAGAAATTTTTCATTTACTTTCGTAATAAAATATCAACAATTGCACCTTGTGTCTGGTTTATTCTGTGCTTTTCACAGTAGCCCTTATAGAAGATGGAGCCTAGAGCGTGAATGGACTTGGGCCGAACTTAACAAAGTAAATCTTTTTGTCAGAGATCTTATACTTCAACTATATCCGTCATAAATTATTAAAGACTGAGTTCTGTTGTCATATAAAAATTTACTTTTCATGGGAACACTTATGTGCATGAGATTCAAACAATAGACCTACGAAGCACTAATTTGTTGCAGCTAATTTCTATGCCAAATAGCTATTACGAAGCAATTTTAATCAGTTGATATTAAAAATAAGACCATAGCCCTTGCATGCATTGAGACTACAAAAAAAAGTTCTATGTGACCCAAATTGGGTATACTTAATTTTTATATCAAATTACTATTAGGAATTCATTTTCGTTATTACGAAATATTAAAAACTCTTACATGTGATGAAGTCCAAAAAGTAGGCCTGCGAAGTCCATACCTAATACATTTAATTCTGATAGCACATTACTATTAGGGATTCATTTGCTTCATCAACTATTAAAAATTCGATCTTTTTATCATATAGCCCATATAAAGGCTTACTTTTCATAAGAACAGTTCTATGAGAAGTGATTCAAAGAATGGTCGCACACTCGATTCGAATTTTTCACGTTTACATCAAAATCGAAAGTATCAATTACCTTCGATTTTGCTCGTAAAATGTTAGAAATTAATTTCATAAAGATTGTTTTCGAATGGGTCATTATAACGGATCGCACAAAAAAAGGACGGATCAAACACATTTTCAAAAGCGTTCCTCTTTAGGCCAAAACACGTCAGTATATCATATTTCGTTAAAATATCTACGAAATTTCAACTAGTAAATTGAAACGAACCATACATGAATAGACATCGGGCAGATAGACAGACAGACGGTATTATCTATCGTAGGCACTTCTGGGTGTTACTTACATTAGCGCAAGCTTATAATACCCTGTGCCACAAGTAGTTGTGGGGTATAAAAAAAAATTTACTTTGAATATTCTTATACATAGGGTAGGCGTGGACGAATTTGTGCAGTTTTTTATTGATACCGTTACGAAAACCACTGGTGAAAACTAGTAAAAAACGCTTGCAGCAAACTTGTCGAAATCTATGACAGCGAAAATTCCTTCTTACCCGCTTCAACTGTCGTGGCCATAAAAAGGCGCATTTGCAACTGTCGATGAGAGCAAAATTTGACAAGAATTCCCGCGAAATATATCCGGAAATCCAACAGGAAGTAGGATTTATAAGCAGAAGATTTTACTTCAGTAAAGTTAGTTGCACGTTGAGTGTAGAATAATGATATTCGAGGCAAACAAGCATAAAAGGCATAAATTCCTTTAAATCATTGTAAAAACCATTGAGATTGTATATAAAATCTACATTTTTCACGATCTAACGATACCAACTTTGCCTGACGGAAAATTTAGAAAAGGCACTTTTTTAACAATACTATATAATGCCTTTTGAAAATATTTGGAAATTTCTATCGTTGTGATCAGGAATATTCCCTATAAAGTGTTTGAAGCTTCGTTCTGAACATTGCAAGCGTTTTGACAAAAAGTGGGTATATCCCCATCCCTCAGTAACGGGGTTGAAAAACGCGAATACATATGCAACTTATACTATCTAAATAAAGTTGCAGATGCAAACAAAAACATAATATATTCGTTCCGTAAATGGTAAAATTGAAATTTTTTAAATTATTTTTTATATATTTTACTTTTTAATGTTTAGCATATATATGGACAAAAAACGTATATGTTTATGGTTCGAAATTACTCATTTAATGATTTAAATGTGAACAACAGTGATTTCAAGTGACAGGTTTTAAAGAAACTGAACAAGTTATTTTCAATGGAAACGTACTATAAAAGTTTTTTTTTTATAGATTGAAATTATTCCTTAAACGAATATATTTCAATTTCTTCCCATTACTTTGCTTCTGTACTTCTCTTTCTCCTTCTAACATTTCGCATGTTGTGCTGCAGCGCTGGAATTTTATGAGTTTTCCTATCCCCGTACAATCTTGGTCAATGTGGACAATTTCTTTGCTGCTGTTCTGTGGTTCTTGGTTAACATTCTAGCGCATCTGCTTTATTTCCTTTTTTTTACACTTTCCAAAAATATTTGGTAAATTGTACACAATAAAGCTTTTTTGCTTTTTTAAAGTATTTTTATATACACAGAAAAAAATATAGGCCACTTCCGAGTATCTTCTTTACCTTTGCTTTACTTTTGTTTAAATTATGAGTAGAAGTATTACCAATTAAAAGTTGAGATCTGAGAAGTTCACTTTTAATAGATCTCAGCGTTGACATTTACATTTTTTTCTCATTAGGGAGCTGACAACGCGATCAACAATTTTCGAAAAGTCACTTAATCGTTTCATTTCGAAAAAGCAAAAAATCATATTAAACTCACCTCATTCATTATTTCTCTCAGTTTAAGGGAATCCATTAATCAATATAAGGTTAGCCGTTCTAACCTGTAAACATAATTTTCGTATCACCCCTATCTCATCAAGATCAATTTCAGCAGCCTTAACAAGAGAGGGGATTGCAATGCACATATGAAATTATTAAACTAAACGGAGAGAAGTTTATTAACTTCTCGGCAGTTGAAATCTAATCCAACGATCATAATTTAAGTTCACTTTGCTTAAGCGACATTTTTTGTCATTCCTTGAAACGGCTAAAACTAAATCGCTACGATGATTTTGGATAGAAAAAGAATGCAAAAACCAAAAGATCATGAATTCTGAAACCAAATTAAGAAAAAAGTTTTTTTTAGGTTTAAGTATCATGAGAAGTTCTGTGACACACAACATTTTTATTCCATGAATTTTTCGAGTGAAAACTCTGTGCGCGTGTAGAGAACTTTAAATGATTTCGCGCTTTACTTTTTTACTGTACAATGAACTGCACAATGAACTGTTGGTGGTAGAAAGAAAAAAAACCTTCACCGTACCATTTTGACCGCTAACATTAAACTAGGTATCGAAAAATTGGGGCTTAAGGTGCGCAATGTTTCGAATATTTACCGCAGATTTACTAAAGATCTATTATCTATGGATGTACCTGATTGCGGTAATAATCTTATCAAACACACAATATGCCGATATATCAAAAACCGTAATACATTTTCAAAAAAATTGAAAATTTAGTTCAAAAACAGATTGAGATGGCTTATACTCTTATCACTATGATGACTCTCTTAGTCTCCAAACTATGCAAAAAAATTTATATGGAGTACCAATGGGCTTTCCAATCACATCGATGAAATTGAAAATCGTCTTCATCACAATTTTATTGACATTCGTCTTATATCTGAGACGCATCTTTGACGATGGAGCTCATGCTATAAAACTTCGAATGTCACTAGCAAATCATGTTCTTAAAATCTTCTTATACTAAAGTTAATTTCAACGACTCTGATACTTCAATTTATTCACTTTACTTCCCTGCACGTTCTTCAATAGTATGTAAAGATTATAATAAGTTCTTTAGGAAATTAGGTACAAAATTTGTTATTGAAGATGACTTTAATGCTAAACATCAATGATGGCAATCTAGACTAATGAATCCCAAAGGGAGACAGGTCAACAAATAATAATAATAATAACTATTCTATTTTGTCCCAAATACTGGCCAACTGATCAGAAGAAAATTTCCGATTTGTTGAAATTTTCCGTTTACTCTAGTATTTCCAGTAGTTTACTTCATGTTTATGACAATGGCAACCTAAGTTCTGATTATTAACTTCAACACGACATTTCACAACCTCTCACAAAGTTATAATGTCATTAATCGTAAAACTGATATCGAATCTTCTGGAGACTAGATTGTGAATATAAGTTTACAAAGCTTTTTCGAAATTGTTGATGCAATAGAAAATTTTTCAAATCTCATACATCAAGCTACTTTTATGTCTACTCCCAGATATATTTTCATGAGCCTAGATATTGTGATAATTATATCAGTCTTGAGTTAATGCGAATCATCAGAAACAACAGAAAATTAAGAAGACAATGGCAAGACAGTAGAAACCTTCTAGATAAAAAGAATCCTAAGAGATCTAACAAAAATTTGCGCTTACGTCTAGTTGAAATAAGAAATGAAAAAATGAATCATGAACTTAGGCATATTTAGTGGACATTACTTATGGAGAGATACCAAATGTCTTAAACGAAGGACAAGGCGACTTAAAGAGAAGTTAAAACGAAACCACTTTCCAGCTCAATGGAAATGCGTCAAATTAATTATGGTAACTAAACCAAATAAACCAAAAAAAGTTGTAAGCTTATTAATTCCATATTCTTAAATATTTCAAAGAACACATTAAGGAAAATTGTTTCTAATTTTTGAACAAAAACTTTTTATTCCAGATTGCCCGTTCGGTTTTAGGAATAAAGATGTTACCATTAGGCAATGTTATCGTGTTGTTTCGTCATAAAAGAAGACTTTGTAAATAGAAGTTGCTACGTGTGGTATACGCCTAGATGCGGGAAAATCTTTCGATACCGTCTAGCACAACGGATTACTTTTCAAACTTAAAGAATTCCATTCAACTCCAATGGATTCGCTGCTAAAATTCTATTTACACAATGACATTTTTATGTCAAAGTTGAAAATAATATTAAATGCAAGTTATACTTGAGTATTGCCGGACAATTATGAAGAACAGCCAGTAACTCTAATATTGAAGTTCCCCAAAAATATTAGTCTGAAATTTTTCGTCTTATTGTTGATGATTCATGGCTTCTTTGCAACATGATGACCTACCTGGATATTCCCTTTCTTAAAAACCAAATTCAACACCTTTCTTCAAAATATCTTCTCAAACTGAGTAATCATGTAAATCCTTTGGAAATATGACGTCTAGGTGAATTAAGAAAAGATAACCTAGAATGTTCTACCTTCCTCAACGTTATCAGAAAACATTACTCCATCCGATTAACAATGGTTACTATCGACCACTTACTGTCTGGTCGAATTGGGATCATATTCTTATAACGATACTTAAAAAGTAGGTTTCATCTTGCACAGCCCCAAAGTTCCACTTGTCTGATTCTTACGCAGTTTATATTTCATCTAAAAATGGGAAAAAACAGTACCCAACAGTGGACAATACTTTGATTATTCTCTTCATTCTTTTTGTTTTGAAATAAATGCATTTTTGATTCAAAAAAAAAAAAAAGAAACGGCCCGAACTAATTTGTGTTCCCCTTACAATAGTTAACAGTAACGTTTCCCACTAATGAAAGACAAAAGTATACTAAGTTTTTTGTTTCTTTTGTAACAACTGGTAATTAAATTATTCAATCAATTATTCAATATCTAGTGAGAGCCTAAGATAATTTTTCCATGGTTGGTTTGCCGACTATGAGCATGAGTCCCTTCACTGCTTTTGAAGCAATAACGTAAGAACATTAATAGCGAAGTAAACTCATTATAATAATGATGATGATGCGCTCTACACAATGAAAAAAGAAATAAATTAATACATATGTGCTTGATTTATATGCATGTGCATGTGCACAGAACACGACACACACATAAGTATGCATCAGTTCATAGATACACATATAGAACAAAGAGCAACAATTTTAAAATAGAAGGTCGTACGCGTCCTGCGGAGTCTTGATTTGAATGCTTGTTCACTTGTTCTTTTGCACTCATTATCTCTATTAGCAAAGAATCTCTTATAAATGTTCGTTGATGTGACCTCACACTATATCAAATGTTTACAAATCAAGAGTATATACGCTCCTGCGATTTTAGCTGCATATACAAGTAATAACTGCATATATAAGTATGTGCGTACATATGCGAAGAAAAACTCAAACCCATTCTTCACTCGTCACTCGTCACTTGTATACTGTCCGCCATTTTTTTTTTTTTTGCTAGTCGGTAATCCGATTAAAAAGCACATCATTGTACCTTTCAAATCCTGCCCTTCCGCTCCAGAGTTCTTAAATAATAATCTTCTCTTGAAGTACTTTATTTTGTGCACGGACACAAACGAAGATCGCAACCTCCCGAAATATTTTTTTAGGTTGTCCTGCTTTAACTTACCTGACAAACTAAAAGTTAGTTATCCCTTCGTACTGAGTACATTTTCTTCAAGATTTAATATGGATGCTATAGTTATTACGAATCGTTCAACTTTCACCTTTCACTATGAGGTCTTATAAGTACAGCTAGGCCTTTAATAGTTTTGATTCCTTTGCATCTATTATTTTGCGAGAAAATTGCTGATCAGTTTTCTCGTTTAATTTCAAAACATCTACATTAACTCATTAGAGAGGGATTATTCATTTCGCGATCCTCTTTGCCTGCGAACTACTTCAAGGATTTGAACTGTTCGTAAAACACTTATCTTTCCAATGGCATAAGGGCATCGTAAGCTAAAGACAAAGCTTAAGGTTTACGTTATCTTTTTGGAGCTTTTTAAACACTTTTTATAAAATTCAAGCTGACTATGCCATTCCTTGACAAAATATTTTTTAAGAAAAATGTATTTCTTACGCATTTAATAGGATCACGATAATCATACACTATGTGAATTCTTCCTCCTTTAAATTCAAGGAGGCATTGTTTAGCACATTTCATTAAGGAATTGAAAAATTGTACGTTAATTGAGGTCTGATCATATTCTGTCGCCTCTGCTTGAAGCCCCAAATTTTAAATGTTTAAATTTACATTCGATAGCAATACCCTCTATTCAAACGCATTTAATTTAATTATTGGACTGTAACTAAGAAGAAGAAATTAAAAGCTCCTGATCATTCTTTGGGTCGTAAGTGACAATCAAAACGTGATAATTTTACTTTTGCGAAATGTGCTAACAAGATCTACAAGTCCGTCATAACCGGACTACCTAATCGATCGTTAGTTAAGTTCGTGATCTTGATTCTTTTATTTGGTTTCGAAAAGCGGATTAAAAAATTCATTAGTTATTGTTACACTGGGCTTGAGGCAATTAATGATTCGATTTTGCAAAAATGACAAGCAGGCATAAAAAGAAGAAAAGGTTCAGTATAGACCAAAATGATATTGCACATAATCTCTTTTTTACTTCTAAAGAAAAATCAAAAGTCATTAGATGAACAATGAAGGAAGTAAAGGACGAATGTTTTGAAATCAACCTACCGAAAATGATCAAAAATATTTATTATTTCGGAGATCTCTTCGTGATTACTGCAAAGTGGTCGATACACAGAAATGACTAAATAGATTACGACGAAGGACGATTGATTTCATTGGATAATATATATGCATTCATTTGTTCATTATAATTACAATATCATCTTGTTGAAAAAATAAAAACTTCATTTTCAAGTATGCTTTAATATATAAAAATATAAAAATATTAAATATTAAATATATTTTTATATTTTTATGATGAAGAGATTTATTGTTAAAAGTTGTTTTAAATCTTGCTCAAAATTTAATTTTATCATTATATATTTAATATATTTCTAAACTTATTAGTATTCAGTACATTTTCGATTTTTTGTAAATAAAAATTCGAATCTATCACAATACATTTTTCATGTGTGATGCAATTTGTTTACATCGTCAAAAAGTGTAAACAAAAATTCTATCAAAAGATGTAAAATGTAAACAAACCTTCGGTCATGTTTTTCATGTGTGCGTATCCACCCCCTCCCCCTTACGTACTTTCACTCGTAAATTTTTCATGTGTGCGTTATATAATCAAATGTATTTTCACACCTAGTACATTTTTCATGTGTGCGTTGAATTTTTGTTTACATCATGTAAAGAAATCTTTAAAAGAATTTTTGCCCATGCACATAATGAGAATGAGAAGGAAAACAGTAATGGTTACTAATATAATAGCACTATTTCCGTTACAATAACAGAGACATCAAAAGCCCTAGGATGTGCTCTACCCTCTACGTTATTTTAAACATATTGTTAATTTCCGTTGTAGTTTAGTTCTCCTTGATATAACGTTATCATAAACTGTAGTTTGTATTTTCACCAAGTTAAGCATAAACCGAGAAAAATTTTAATTGCATTCGATTCGCTATATTTGCACATAATTGAGGCAGAACTGAAATATTAAAACATTTCATTTCATGCCGTGAATTGTTTTCATTGTATAAACACATACACACACACACACACCTACATATATATATATATATATATCTATATATAGTCAGGCCAGCTACACTACATATAAACGCTAGCCAGACCAACATCAATAGCTAGCCAGGTCAGATACGCTACATACACTAGCCAGACCAACATCACTAGGTAGCCAGGCCAGCTATGCTACATACGCTAGTCGGGCCAGCTGCGCTACATACGCTAGCCAGACCAGCACCACCAGATAGCCAAGCCAGGTACGCTATATACGTTAGGAAGGGTAGCATCACTAGCTTACCAAGCCAGATACGCTGCATATGCTAAATAACATAACTGGTTTGGCTAGGTAGTAGTGCTGGCCTTGATTCAGCTCACTCATCAACTGCCTTTGCCGCGATTTCTGTGAGCATTTGACAGTAAAACAAATTCTTAACGACAAAATATCGAATGAAACCAAGAAATGCTCCAATCCAAAAACTCAAACAAACACAATCTATCGCGATAAGATTTTTAACTTCTATTCTTTTCCTTTCCTTACTGTAGAAGTAATGATTGAGAGGGACATTGGTCTTCGGCGGTAAATGTGGTCTCGGTGCGATTAATTAATTTTTCATGTTTGCTTTCTTTTCACTTGTAAAAACCTCTATTACTCTTATTTCATTAGATATTATAAAACCATTACATAGGAAGACAATAGGAATTCTTGGGAAAGCCTTCAACTTTTAAACCGTTCTTAGTTTAAATTTTTCTATAGTCTAGAATTTACCTTTTGAGAATTTATCAAATTCTTGTGTCTGTAACGTTCGGATACACCACAGACCGCATAGTGATGCGATTGAGGCGATTTGATCAAGTCGGTTTGTATGGCGTCTGTTATTAAAACGTTCATATTTGTAACAAATAAGAAACTTAAATTTACCTCGACAAACTCAGACCAATGCATATATAGAGATTATTTGATAAAAGAATGAATATCTCATCTTGTCTATTTGCATTGTTTACTAAATTTTCAAGTTAATATATTTTATGAGTTAGATTTATTATGTGGAGGAATTCTTGCACTAAGATTCTAATAAATATTTTTACAACGCTTTCGAGTAATATGTGCTATAGATTGTTGATTAATTACTATCTTAGAGGCAGTTTACTTCCATTTCCAACACTTAACTCAGTGGTTGTCTATCGAAAATGTTGCAAAACCCAGTGTTTGGAAAGAGACTATGATATGAGGACAGACGTGCCTAATCCATATTTCTTGATTCCACAATCAGGAAGGACAAATCTACCTTACATCTCCATCATGTTTAAAGTTCAAAATCGACGTGATCCGCTCACAAAATAATGTGCACCCTCCAACTCGTAGTAGATGTTAATCTAAAACTTGACTTAAACGTTTCTCAGGATTATCCAATTATTTAAAACTGCTGACATATCAGATTCATCTTGATATGAATAAAAAACTTCATTTTTTTAGACAAGCAATAGACGGAGGAAAAACGCACTGGTCTAGATAAACGCATAGCAAGTTGAGTGAAGATTTGACAATCTCCTGAAAATCTACGCAAAATCCTCACTTGGACTGGCGGGATAACGAGGTCGAAAGTGACAACAATGAGAATACTGACACTCACAACAAATAGGGACGAGCGATGAAGTGGCGAACAACATTAGACCACTTAAAACACGTCCCCAAAATACTAGTCGTGTAGCTGTCAATCTTTTGATCATAGCGAGAGTTTAAACAATTAAGTAATCTTTCGTCATCGCTTTATTTTATAAACATAAAAACAAATAATCTGGAGCTTTGATTCCAAAGGAAAAAAAAAGAAAGTTATTTTTATTTAATATGGAATTGAAAGATTAAATACTAATATAGCAAAATTATTAATTAATATTAACTGGATGTTTATTGAAACATCTGTAGTATAATGGAATAATAAGAAATATATGTATTTACGTATATTTTCAGTTTTGCTTTTGGTAACAACGTGTAATTAGGTCCACCTTCTGATTGCTGATGTATTTTCTGTTACCACAATACATATTTTAATGACAGGAAAAACCAAAACGTAAATAACTCAAGTGAATTTAATAATTTATGAGAAAGTCAGAGTTAAAAATAATACTACGTCTAAATTTACTGCTTTTGAGATAATTAATGCATTAATAAAGCCTCTGTTTTGAGTTGGTGTGAGACGGAATTTAATTTTGAACTGGTAAAGGTGGTGGAGGATAAGCGTACATGTCATTGGTTCCTGCGGCCGAAACGGAACCAGAGGGAACGGCATACGACGAGGTCGATGAATGAGTATTGTAAGGATATGGAGCTGGTTGATTAAAACGAGACTTCTTGTGATTATCAAGGGAATTGCCAACGGCATTATCATAGGAATTCGGAGTAGATGAAGAAAAACGTGACAATTGCCCATTTGCACGGGCCATTGCATGTGGGGCATTTGCACTATGATATCTACCACCATTTTGAGATGGATACTGTTGTTGGTGTGCTTGTGCAGCATAACTTCCATAAGTATTTCTTGGCTGTTGCTGTTGCTGACGATTATTGTAATTGTTTCCATTCGAATTTGACTGATTTCCATGAGAATATTTCTGATAGCCAGCAGAATTGTTGGAACGGCCTCCATTACCGCGTTTCGAATGCGAAGCCATGTCCACTAAACGTGGATTTATAACCTTAACAAATAAAAGGGATTTTTTATGTGAAAGGAAACATTAGCATCACGTCATTACACAAACTGATTACTTACCTGTTTAGCTTCTCTTAAAACTTGTATCAAATCATTGGCTTTATTAGCGTTGGCCGTAGTAAAAAGCGTGTATGCCGTTCCCGTATTGTTTGAGCGGCCAGTACGACCAATCCGATGCACATAGTCCTCGGAATTGGATGGATAATCATAGTTGATGACAAATTTGACATCGTCGACATCTGTGATCAAGTGTCATATGCACACATAGTAGTCATGCATATCGACAAATTTTGATTGATTGCATTTACATTATGGACGAGGAGGAATAGAAATTAATTACGTTAAAACCGAAAAGAATACTTCTTTAAAACATATGTAAAAAAAAAACAACTGCGTTTACTATTAAATACCTTTATATAATACTTAGTATGGGTGTATATATATAAATATGTGTATATATATACATATATGTATGTGTTTGTTTAACAGAATAATTGGAACAAAAATTTATTCATCCACATCAAAATATAAAATTTGTGTTTTAAGTTTTTTTCTTTTTCTTTTTCTTTCTCTTTTCTTCTTTTAGGTATTTTTAAAGCACAAGTAGTGGACCTCGACCTTTACATAGATGTACATAAATGAATTCATAATAAGGAGACCAATTTTAATGATAGCAACAACAACGGATGCCTTCAGTTGCAAAATGCTTTTGTATTGTCGTTGTCTTCATACAATTTTTTTTTTCTTTTGAATTTTAATTTAGAAACTTAAACATAAAAAATCTCTTAAAGCTTAATTGATTTAAAATTTAGGTTAATCACATCATCAACAATTTTCTGTTGGATTTGTTGATAATTTAGTTAAAGTACTTACCCAGCTCCGAAGGACTAAAAATAGAACTAATTTTAAAACTGTAAAAGTAGAATATCTTCTCTTGTGTCTGTTACTAAAGGAAATAATCTAAAAAATGAATAAGTAAAGCAGCAGGCTTTTGCCAGCAATTGGGAAAAAGACACAAAGAAAGTTTTCGCTTCCGAGATTAAGCAAAAGCATAAAAAAAAAAAGAAAAAAAAACCAAAAACGAAAAGCTAAACTGAAATATGACAAAAAAATCGAAGTCCATTTTATAATATAATGATGAGATATTATTTTTGTTCACATACCAAATATAATAAGAAATTGTTTTCCTAATCCTCTTAGAAAATCAGGAAATATACGTACGTATATAAATCAAGAGTAAGAAAATCAAATTCAGAAGCCAGTCAAAAACGTGCAAGGGTCACCATATTAATAAAATTTTTACTTTTTTATTCCACATTGCAAAGAAACCAATTTAATGGCAACCAAGATTCACAGAGAGCAGACAGGACCAGAAAGAAGAGAACGCAAAGACATTTAAACATTTTCGCGCGAATAAAAACTCGCTTTGTAAGCATACGATGCATAGATATATCACATAACCTTTACTTTTTTAGGATGCCTTGACTGACCATCTAAGTGATGTTGCGTATCAACATTACTACGTATAGAACATCAACAATAATAATGTATAAAATACGACATACAATAGTTAACCAGCAATGGTTAATGGAAAAAATTATTCTCCTCATTATTTAACCCACACCACACAACCTAAACAAAAATTATTATTATAAATAGTAGATGCAAAACGAGACTGTTCTTCTCCAACAACAGAAAAGAACGGGTTTAACTATGTTATTGCGTAATACGAATTCGATCTCCTCCTTCCCTCACTCAAATGGTGGTGGTGGCGGAGAGAATTTCTTCTTCTTACGGAAAAAGAAAAAAAATTACACGAAGATCTCTCGCGGTGGCAGGTGTTGGGTTTCGATTCATCCTGTAAAAATACAGACACGAATCAAATATAAAATAATGAAAGAATTCCTTTATAGCATTTCATCCACACCATCACTCGCCCGCCATCATATTCAAGAAAACAGTGTTTGCAACACAACAAGCTAGTGGCTCATGTCAATCATTAACAAAAATCTTACCTAGTCCTCGAGCAGCCACATCAGTGGCCACGAGGATCGAGCTGCGGCCATTACGGAACGAAGTCAATACGTAATCACGCTCTTGCTGAGATTTGTCACCATGTATGGCGCAGGCTCGCCAGCCTTGACGTGAGATCGAACGTGTTATTTCATCAACACGTTTTTTGGTTTCCACAAATATAATTGTTTTGGTATCTTTCTCGGATGATATTTCTCCCAACAATTTGTTCAACTTGTTAGTTTTTTCAGCCTCTTCACACACATCAACAATTTGCAAAATGTTATGATTAGCTGACAAAGTCAATGAGCCTATATTGATTTGTATATAATTATCAAGGAACTCTTCAGCCAAATTGCGCACTTCTTTTGGCCAAGTAGCAGACCACATTAACACTTGGCGATCTGGTCTGATCTGCTTGATAATTTTACGTATTTGGGGCTCGAAGCCCATGTCAAGCATACGATCGGCTTCATCCAATACCAAATAGGTGCAACGCCGTAAATTAGTTACACCACGCTCCAAAAAATCAATCAATCGACCAGGAGTAGCTATAACGATTTCGACTCCCCGCTCCAAATCACGAGATTGGGGTTGCTTTGGAGCGCCTCCAAAAATGCATGTATTACGCACTTGGATTTGGGAGCCGAATTCGTTTGCTACTTGCTGGATTTGCTGAGCTAGTTCACGTGTGGGTGCTAGAATCAAAGCGATTGGACCGTCGCTATGCTCCAAACGCGGTTGATTATTAATATGAACCACGGCTGGCAACACATAGGCTAAGGTTTTACCCGAACCAGTTTGAGCCACACCCACCATGTCTCTCCCACTAAGAGCGATTGGCCAACCTTGAGCTTGTATAGCGGTTGGCTTGGCAAAACCCAACTTCTTAATACCTGTCATCACATAGTCAGGGAAACCACCCTCGTTAAATTCAAAACTAGGCATTGGAATGCTACTGCCCTTTAAAGTAATTTCATTGTTAGTTAGAAAGTTGTCAACTTCCGATTGCGAGCGATCTTTAACACTAGCACAGGGCGTATAAAAGTTCTTTTTGAACGGAGTCAAAGTAATTTCCGACCAAATAATATTGGGCGTGTCATCATTTCTAAGGGAATTGGAATCATACGACTGACGCTCATTATCCCTACGATGGTCCATCTGAGGTCGAGAATACGGAGTAGTTCTCTGATGAGACATATTATGGCCACGAACAGGACCTCCACGACCGCTGCTACCGCCACCATGCTGTTGGCGGTCACGGAAGCCTCCACGATTCATTGAGCGATTATCACCACGACTGTCAAACCTACAATACAATTAGAAAAGGCCAAATCAAACAAGTGATCTAAATTAAATGTAGCGCAGTTGTAGGAAATAACCTATTATATTGCATTTATATCCGTTCCTGAAAATTTAACTCAAATCTAAACAAGCCGTCAACGACAACAACTGAAAAAATAATTACTTTTTGACAGTAATTGATTCGTTTTCAAAATACACTTTGATTCAGACGTTTTATCCATGAAAAATTAAATAATTTAATAGGCCTCTTGTTGTTGGTATTTTCTTTCCTTCCTTTTCGGACTTCAAATTTCTACCTCAATCACCAAAAGTAATGCTTAATATCGATGGTTAAATATAATATTTAAAATAGTCACAATAATTTATGCGATTTAGTTTTGTTTAGTTTTAAATTTAAATGCCTCACTTTTACAAACTAATACCGTAGCAGCCACTGCTGCTTCATAGTGCGAAACCCTGGTCTTAGATTAATAAGGCACACATAAAAATCATGATTTACTGAAACCAATTATATATATAAAGGATGATTAAGGAAACTCCCATATTTGGTAAAAATTAACTTTTTCAGCTTTCTTTGCAGATCAGTCTGTGTGTGTGTATGTATGTAGATGGCTAGCATGAATGACGCATCAAATTTTATAAGTATCGATTTTTCTTTATGGACTTTCTGTCCGACATTTTGTTTTTCTAACTTCATCCAAAGATTGCAAGAAATAACTAATACGTCTCTACTCTACGATTTTTAACAATTGTTGCTATAATTATCTAAATGTGCGTATACTTACATTTTTTTAATATATTTCAAGTTTTTTAAATTGTTTTAATATTTTTAATAATTTTTTTTCTGCTCGAGCACAAAGTTTTCACCAACTATTACGTATGAAAAATTCCTGTATAATAAAATTCCATTTCAACAGAGATGCCACATCAACTCAACAGGACAAAAATTCACCACAAATTCCCATTATTTCTCACACGGGGTGATATGTTAATTACTCTATGTCGTTTGTTGCATTCAAATGTACAATATATTGCATGCCCTATTTTTTTCTTTTTCTTTAACAATTCATTACTCAATTCCAGACAACATTGTAATTTTTTTATTTGCTTTCTTTCTAAAGAAAAAAACTATTTGATGTTAATCTGCCTGCTTAGAGAAGTTAGATGTGCTACAACAAATGAATGGAAGTTTTAAAATCACGAAGAACGACATAATCAAAAATTAAAACAACTTTATATATAAATAACTTTTAATATAATGAAGACAATCCGACTCGTAGCACATCTGTGCAGCGTTTTATTTTTTGTAACAATGCAATAAATTTTAAAAGAAATCGATTACTCCTGGCAACTATGTATTCGCTCAGCTGTTTCTGAGCTCTTTTGCAATATTTTCGATTTGAATTTAATTAATAAAATAAAAAAAACATTTCCTCTTAAGTTATGTAGCAAATAAAAACAGATAATTTGCTGTGTGTCGTAAAAAAAGGAAACGGCTCATTGCGAACACGAAGTACCTTGTCTGAGCTTTAGTAAAGTCCGCAATTAGTTTATGTTGATTGCTTTTTCCTCTTCTTCTTTGAACTGGGCTTTTTGGAGCGTTAATGCATTTCAATTTTTTTTTTAAATATTTAGATAAATGGGAGAATTATACAATAGTATTAATGTGATGATGATGTTTATTTTTGTTACAGTCACATGTAGTTTTTTATGATGTTGTGGAGTAAATTCGAAGTTTTTATTTTTTGATTTATTTTATGTTTATATATTTAAATTGCAAGCCGTGAAGAAAGAAAACACTGTACCGTACTGTATAAGCTAAGGTCAAAGTATGTCAATAACGTGGTGATTATGTAAGGTGCATCTTAACAGTTTGTGGCTTCTGGTCTGCCGACAGGATGTGGTAAGATTCGTATAAGTAAAGAGTAAACGGTCACAGGGGAATGTGTGGCACCGCATGTGCATGAGGAATTATCAACTATGTTAATTTTGGACAAGTGATAGTTGCACCTAATTTAGGTAACCATTAGTCTGTTGATGAAGCATATAAAGTTTCGATTAAAGTTGCAGTGATGGAACTAAGGTTTGATATTTACAATCGGAACCAAAGAATGAAGATGGCGGCCATAAATCGAGGCATTCCATCGCTGCTGCCAAGTATTTGTCGCTTGTAATTTGTCAATTGTTTTTTGGTGAGAATTTCATTCTTTGAATGAAATGTATCCAGCTCTTTATAGTATCCCCTGGTTCTCACTTTTCAATGAATACTCTCATTTTTATTTTTCGATTTTAATTCCTAAGAACTGCCCTTTGCTTTTAATTCAATTGAACCTCCTTTCTTCTTTTCTTCTTAATTCATCTCTCACGGCATTTTTATTTTCCTTGTTTTGAATCGTTTTCCTTTTGCTCCACTTCGTTTTCAATCGACTTTAGTTTTTTTTCTGTAAATTTCCGATCTATTTTCCCGTGTGCTCTTTGTTGGGCAACACTTGCTAGCCTGTTTCTCTTATTAGTTTTTAAGAGCAGCTTCAACCACTTCTTTATCATACCAATCAGACATTGGTTTATCGAGTTTTAGCCAGGTATCTGCGTCATATTTAAAAACTTTAAATCGGAAACTCCAAGTAATTCATCGCTTCTCACTTTAAGATAAACTTAAATACTTTTATTAAACCATTTAATATCTTCACGGTTTTGATCAATTTGCGTTTTGTTACGCACAATATGTTTATATATACTAAAGAAATAATATATATTTATATATAAAAAATAATAAATTTATTTAAGAAATTAGAAATTTCCGAATTCAAATTTTGTAAAATTCTATTATCTCTTCTTCTTCTTCTTAAAGTACTCCGCAAATAACCAAGATATTTGCTGCGATGCCGTAAAAAAAGGCGCCGTACAAACACGAAGTACTTCTTTTGGGGGTCATCATGTAACTTTTTTAACATTTCGTTCCAAACAATGAGAGATAAAGTGGCATCATGTAAGCAAATCTAACTGGAGATAATCTGCTTTTGCGCTCTCCAGCTACGTCAAATCCAGACACTGCTAAGTAGTTGTCTTTTGGAACAAATTTGCGTTAGTATTGAGTATAAACCAATAAAAATTACTACCGCAACCCCTTTCAAAATTTCATTTGTAAAAAAACATATCTGTGAAGGGAACTATAACCAAAACCTAAATATATAATTCGAACTTTTGAATTTAAATTTCCAAATAAATATTTTGTAAAATTTTATTATTATCTCATTTTGCATGGTTTACATTTTTTACCATATATTATATATTTTTTTGCAGCTCCCCTTGCTGGAAAGTTAGTGATACTGTTACATGGTGCTAATGAAATTGACTATCACGAATCACCTTTCAAAAATTACATGGTGACCCCTCAGATTTGTCTAGAAACAAATATCAATGAATTAAAATATTCCCAAACTGTTCCATTGCAAATAGAAATATTTCAAATTGAACTACAAATCGAATAATTTGATCTATGTTAATATTGGGAAATAGGAACGAAAAGGTCATAGCGTTTTCCACCAAAATTTAGAGATAATATTCTTATATTTTAATTCTATATTATATTTTTAACTTTCTTAAGACAAATATGTGCTATATTTACCATGTTTCTAGTAAAAACTATTACGGCATAATCGTAGAATTCCTGCGATTTCCTTATGAAAAACTGAACCCGTTGATTTCGCAGGCATCTGCTTGAATTAGCTTTATACTATTCAAAGAATTTTGCAAACGTTAGTCAGAGAAGACTACACGGTAAAGGTATAAGAACTTCCTATTCATTTTTCAGGAGGCATTAAACATGTGCGTTTTTGGCATTGAGGGGATGGGGAACAACACGTTTTTTACTGCCCAATTATAGACGTTTTAATTCAATAGCGCGCTTTAGTCGGATTAGTTAATGACAGTAGAGAATGGGGTCAATCATTTGACCACTTTGGGGTAGCTCTTGATGAACAATTATTGTTCAATCCTAGTAAAGGGACTAAGCGTAATGAGCTCGCGCTTATATTTCGACAAACTCAAACATAAGGAAGGCAGTGTAAACGAACACAATGAAGTCGAGCATTTTGTAATATATCCCCCAACAAAACAATATTTCTATATACCTCCTAAAATGTCTCGTTTTCGTTTCGTTTCAGCAACGGCACATGGACGTTTGTTCCATTCAATTATTCATTGTTATTTCGTCTTGTAACCAATTTCTTTTTATATCCAGATTTATGTAATGTTTTTAATCCAAGGTACGATGATAGCTGGGATAATAATTTTTATCTAAACATTATACGCATTTCAAATACTTCTCGTCACAAAGTTTGTTTCGTTCCTGTATAAAAAAAAAGATTGTTGTTGTGCAAATGAATGAATCGCCTGCTGTTCGATGAACTCTTATTAAACAAAAACAAGTAAACAGTTAAAATATTACAAATTCTTCACTCTGAAATATTTCAGACAATATGTGCTTAAATGAATTATTGTTCACAATCTCTAGAGAGAAAAAATATGGGAAAAGGCTGTAATGCTCTCCTTGGACATCAAGGCATACGATTGTGTGGATCTGAGAACACTTGGTAAAATCCTCAGAGATTTCGAAACTCCCCTCCATTTGAGACTCTGGATTTTAAACTTCCTATCAAATTGCATCCTTGTGATGGGAACTGAAAAAGTGCAGATTCACGGTGGACTGCCGCAAGGTAGCTGTTTAAGTCCCATTCTTTTCAACCTATACACGGCCAAACTGCATCAACTTCAGGATGGCAAAACACATATATTTCATTATGCTGATGATTTTCTGATAATATCTGCTGAGAAAACCTTTGATGCTGCAGTTATAAACCTGACTGCTAAAGCTAATCTTTTTTATCATGATTGTGCACGTCTCAACCTCAACTTTAATCCTAGTAAAACTAAAGCTATTTATTTTGCGAAAGGTTCCAGAAAGATCAAGACATCAACATGTCAATAAACAGTACACCTGTTAACCAAACATCCTCACTCAAGTTCCTTGGAAGAATTATTAATTCGAGTCTT
>KK351199.1:14690-37868 GCA_000671755.1 Glossina brevipalpis
ATCTACACAAATATGTTATTTTTTCTTTTCGAATTTTAAAATTTTTGATGTTAAATGTCAAGATATCAAAAAGTCACGAAAAGTCACAATATGAGTATGACTTATATTTATGACTACCTACCTTTTGATGTCTCTGTGATGTCGCTCAGAATGCGACTATAAGTTATAACGTTTGAAGACATTATATTATTTATCGCTGAGTAGTCATTAATAGCAAGCACCACGAAAAGGTGAATTTGTGAACATGAAAAAAACTAATTATCATTATATGAAGAAATACTTTCATTTAAAAGGTGATATCCTAACCAATATCGAGGAGGAGCAAAATTTTATTTTGGCATAGATTGTTGCTTTCTTTAAATTCTGCACGGCAGTTTCAAACGAGTCCCCAAGAGATGCGAAGAAGGTTATCACGTGAGAAATATAGAAAAATATTTCCTGAAATAACATTCGATGGCACCGTTAACTTCAAATGGCCCAGCTAGCTGACGGTATAAAAATTGTAAACGGATAATGATATGATTTGAACTTTCACACAAACGATACAATAATTCGAGAAAAGGGAAAATTAAGGTTTGGCGAATGCCTGGTATATTGAAAATGTTTGATAGAAGAACAATTTTGTTTAGGAAAACACTATTAATTTTATTTAGCATTTTATGTAACTATTAATAAATATTAACATAAATATTAATAACAATAAAAAAAAGTTGTAGGTTTCAATTCAATTTATACTACAACTACGTGGATATATTTGGTTACTTATTATTAAACGATAAACATTGAGATATAATGTGGATACACTACAACTTTTAGGAAAGTCCTCTATATCGTATATTAACGGAAATTTTAGAGATGATGAAGACCTGCTTCAGATGTATGCGCCAGGAGGATATTTTAATTGAGTGTTTCACATTGTTCTACTGCACTCAAATCCATATTTTAAGCCATAACACAACCATGCATTGGTCATGGGTCATGGGTTCGTTTCTTCTTACCTAAGAAGAAGAAGAAGTCACAACAATCAATTGAGAAATCGATTTTAAAGAAGACGAGGACAATTTCATTTGTTAGCGTTTACTATGCGCCTTTCATAAGAGAAGACAATTAATAGCGAATATTATGACCCATTTGAGTGGTGAAATCATAGAGAAACGGATGCATTTGGCGAAAAAGTATATGACTTTTCATTAATACAATGCATCCATTTACATATGGGGAAAATTAAATACAAGATTTAAATCGTTTCCTCACGCCTCTTATTCACCAGATCTAGCTACTTGATAAAACAGCAAAATGATAAAGATTCGCCAGTAATGCAGTGGCTGAAGGTGAGATTGACTGTTCTCGCTATAAACAGAATGACAAATGTACACAAGTAAATGCACGGTTGCAAAGAGAAGTGTTTACGCCTAAAAAGAGACAATGTTGAGACTATGTCTGCTTCTCAGGACAGTTAGTTGTTGGATGATTACTTTCGGGACTATTGCTGTATGTGAAATTTAGAAGATATCTATTCGAAAAGAATAGAATGGTCCGAACAGTAATTTCAATTCTTTTAAGTTAAGACAGAAGGAAAGATAAGAGAGTTTTTTTTTTCTCACGTTATTATTTAATTTGGCATCCACGATATAATTAATGATGATCATTTAGTTATGTTTTTAGCAGCATAATACACAATTACGTTTAATATAAGTAAGCTATCCTGATCACACAATGCAACAATGCTGATATGCATATATGTTATTAGATATTTTCAATTCCTCAAACAATTCAAAGATATGTGAAAACGTATGAATACATACTTGATAAACACAATTTGCGGACGTTATAAGTGTATGCATATACGCTTGCACACATCAATACAGAAGTTATTGCACACTTATGTTCTTGCCTGTTCGTCTAACTTAATTCGTTCACAAAAAATAATAAAATGCCGATACAAGTGGGTTTTTATTGAAGTATCAGAATATGTTTCTCAAACTGGTATTTATTCTTGAATTTTTTAAAATTACTTCATTTCTTCTTCAATTTCTTCTTCAATTTCTTCTTCAATTTCTTCTTCAATTTCTTCTTCAATTTCTTTGAATGTATATTAAAAAATTTAATCGACAAAGCAAAAATGAATTCCTTTGCATCGACAACAAACAATCGAACTTGTTGAGTCATCCGACTTCCGCAAACAAGAACAACTGGCGTAACTACTACACCATCTTTTCATAGTATTGAAAATATTTAATACAATTTAAAAAGTTAAAATTTAAAACTCCAAACGTGGGCTTAGAAATTGCCGTTGATAGAGAAATAATCCAAGCATTCGCCGGAATTGTTTAAGCGACTGAAAATAAGTAGAGACAGATTTGCAGTTTCTTTTCAATGCTGTCTTCGATTTTGAAACGTATTTTTTTGATTTTAGAAATGATGGCTAAATGAAGTTCCTGGTCAAAGTATTGGGAGCGGAAATTTACCGAGTCGTCATTTCTGCGTGTTCCCACTAGGCAACGTGATTGTGGCTGGGGTCTGACTTTGCTATCAGTCGAGGTTATAATGAACTACAGCCTCGTTCTGCGGCATGATGAGATCGTCCGAAATAGTTATCGGCTAGGAAGGTTTAAGGTTTAACTATAGATGCCTAGCAACAGATTCTATGGGGTTGTAAGAAAGAATGGCCTTCTTCGGAAGAAAAGAGAAAGTCTCTTCTCTAGGTTTTTTACTGCATCGATCGAACATATCTACTAATTTGGTTGTGTTATCCGTCGAAGTAGTATTGAATATGAAAGCATGGCTGGCGTTGGTGCTGTGTGGATGAATTTTCAAGTATATAGTAATGCAAGAGATATATAGAAGGATGTATCCTTGGTGATGTATAGCATATCTAAAGGTCCATGGGTGGCGATCGGATTGCAAAAGGAAAGATTACTTTTAGTAAGTATCGCTAACCTAATACACTGCTTGGAGAATGCTTCTTTCCTGATCATGAGTACAGCCTGTCGAGAAGTATCGCGGTAATTATGGAAGTAGCTGTGAATGGAAACATCCTCTGACCAGAAGGAAACTCTGGACTGCTATAATCGGTTTAACGTGGATATCTGCATTCTAAGCTCAACCATACGGTGCACCTAAGCACAGAATTATTTTCATTGAACGATAGTCGATGTATTCTAAGTAATTAATGGAACAATACCCACAAGGGGGCTCTACAATTCTCGAGGTACCAGAATAAACATTCACTGGATATAGTTCAGAGACTCCCTCTAGTCAAAGGCTGACCATTCAGCTACTGTCACAACTACCGCGATACTCCCTGAGGGGTCGTATCCACGATCAGGTAACAGAGCGTTCACCAAGCAGTGTAGTCGGCAAGCAATATTTACAAAGAGCAATCTTTCTTTGAGCAACGCGATCCCCGCCGATTTGCTTCGACTTTTGGATATGCTATACATCCCGGAAGGTCCTTTCTACCAACATGTCTCTTAGATTATTATGCACTTAATAAATAATCGACACAGCTCATTACCAGCCATTCTCTCATATTCGATACCGCTTCTCGGAATCATACACCGGCAAAACGTAGATGTGTACAATCCGTTTGCAGCAAAGAACCTAGAGAACAGATTTTCGTTTTTCATTAGAAAATCGCCATTCTCCCGATTATCAGTTCCTACAATCCTCGAGAACCTGTTGCCAGACATCAATAGTTAATCTTAACCCTTGTTAGCCGATAACTATTTCGGACGAACTCACCGTCCCGCAGAATGAAGCTATAGACCAGTAAATGGCCAGCTAGTCACTAGCCACAGTCACGTTGTCTACTTGGACCGCGAAGAGGTCAGTGTTCGGCATGTTTACCATTCCCAGTACTTAAACCGGGAACTTCATTTCCCCACCCAGGAAACTCTGGACTATACGGTGTGATTGTTTGTTCTGGAACCTCGAGCGTTGTGGAGCCTCCTTCAATGAGAAGGGCATTGTACAACTACTTGAGGGACGCCGGCTATCATTCGCTGCGCTTAGATGCACCGTGAGGTTAAATTCAATTTATCATTTTTATCATCATAAAACAATCTGTGGGACACTTTCTGGTAAGGCGGAAAGAGTTCGAAATCTCTCAGGTTTCGGAATTGGAATCGCAAACAAACATATCTAAGGAAAAGCGATGATCGCAATTATATATATTTGAAAAGCTACTAATGCTTACTTCGGCTTCCTATAAATAAAATGACTAAATTAGTATGTACTCTCAGTCTCAACTAATGAACTTAAAAGACGAAGTAAATGTTGAATAAATCCATGTATACACGAATGAAATTTGTAACCTTCGTGCATACACACGGAAAGATGACATTTAAAAATCACTTTAAATCGATTCATAACGATACATGTATGCTCATATATAATAAAGTGTATGGACATGTGTGTGAGTGTTAACGTGTTTCCTTAATGTATGCTTAAGTGCATGTAAAGTCATTATAAGTATGCCTACGAGCGTATATACATTCATCGGTTCGTATTAATCAAATGTTGACTTTCAATTAAGTTTATACGACAGCAACCTGTCAGGATACAAATTAAAAAATTACTCATTCTGAGAGAGTATAAATAGTCGGCCAAAGCATCGTTCATTCATTTAAACTATGCTTTCATTCATGCATATACATATGCATGTAAGCCAACTCAACGATATACATTCGCTCTTTCAAACCAAAGACGTTTTTCCTTCGGGTTCACTGATCTTAACTGATTTTAATTAGTGAAGCTAATGTTGACGTACGTTGACCACCGGGAAACTGTGTGCGGGTTATGATCGTTTATACCTTAAGAGTCTAAGTCTATTCTTTCTTCCTTTTACCCCAATGCCACTGAGTTTGTTGTTTTTATTCGACCGTTTATAAATTATGCACATCAGCGTTAACGAAAATGCTAAGAGACAGGTATCATGAACATCAGCGCCTTACTCCTCTTTTAGTTTACAATGAAGAGACCATCACAAAATCTCTAACAAACGTAAATACATTTATGCACATGCATCAATGCATACATATGTATATACATACATACATACATACATACAAGCATGAAAGATATTCATCATTTTGGGTAGGAAGCTTGTTAAAATTGAAAATCGCGCGTCAAAACTCCCTGCAGTATATTTTTCATGTTCATTTGTATCAAACTTGTTATTTTGTATGCACGCATATGTAAGCTTGTCTTGTGTTTGCGTTAAACTGTAGACAGGTGTAGTATGTAAGAGTTGTCTATGTACGTGCTCGTACAAGCAAACATATTAAAGAATATACTACAAAGAATCTATTCCGCTTCAAGTGTATTAGCCAGCATTCCAATCTTTTCAATGAATCAATTGTAAGATTTTTAAATTGTATTTTTCTTTGTGCGAAGAAAAGCAAACTGATCACGCTACTCTACACGAATGAATAAGCCAGCAAACTGTATTTTCCTTAGGGTAAAATCATGGATCCTCATCGCATTTACTAAATCATAGTCAATCTGCAATATTTTGGGATTTATTAATGGTGAATAACATTTTTTAACAGTAAGTCATAAAAATATTGAACTTACAATAATAAAGTTAGCATTATTTAGCGTCCAATGGCAATACGATAGAATGCGAGTTATGTTTTTTATGTCTATCATCAAAGGATGGACGAGTATTATATCTGTTATTCTCTTTATTCAAAATTTCAGATATATGCCCAAGAATAGTTCAAGACTGAGTATCGATATTCTTGATAAATGTCAAATTCGGAATCGATTTCGCTCTGCACAACTTTTTTCTGTTAGAGACACGGACAGGGTTCACTTGAGTATAAGATTTTTAATTTACAAGCTATCTATCAGATATTAATCTAAGGCTTGATACAAATATATATCAAGACCATTTATAACACCTCAATCAATAAGTTCGTAGAATCACGAATAAAACAACAATTTTTATACAAAGAGTAATTTTATTCATTCTCCTTCAAGAATATTCTACATTCATTGTAAAGCTTCTATGGCATTTTTGTAGAATGATTTGTCCAACTCTTTAAACTACGTTCCAGTTTCTGCGATCATCTCTTTATTTACAACCATATCTCTTTCCGGCAAACATTGTTTGGAGATTCGCGAACAGAAGATAGTCGCTAAGAGTTAAATGTAGAGATTAGGGTAAGTGTGGAAGCGACTCGAAATGCATTCGGGCAATTTTGCCATTGTTTTGGTCAACATGTGACACGGAACATTCTCTTGGTGAAAGATCACTTTTTTCTTCTTCATTTGGGGCTGTCTGTTTGCAATTTCAACACTAATGATAGACGCTTAATTGAGCCTTTGTCCCTTTTTGAAAGTAGTCGATAAATATTACAGCCTAAACCTCCCAAAGTTTCCAAGTCGAATTTTGATCTCAGCTATTTCAGCCAAATTAACCCTGGTGGGTAGTGTTACATCCACGCTTCATCTATTCTTACGTGGAAAATACCTTTTTTGCTCCGCCTAAACTCCAAACGATGCTCTGAATCATCAACTTGTTGTTTTCGCTAAAACGCGGCATCCATTTCAAACAAATCTTTTTCATGCATATGTGATTATTCGAAATAGTAAATACATTGCCTTCTCTAATATCATTAAGATCTCAGCTATTTCGGACAACTTCACTTTCCGATCTTCCACGCAACCCTCTGATTCAACAAGACGTTTTTGTCCTGGGTCAAAACTAAGCGAACTGAGCACAAATCTCGAACAGAGCTTCTCATGGACATATTTTCATGCAAAATAATAAATACATCGCTCTCTAATGCCATTAAGGGGCCAGCTACCTCTCATAACTTCTCTTTTCAGTCTTTCAAAGCGATTTTGTGAACTTTTTTTGTGTTTTCTGAACGGTTAACAAATTCGAGCGACCAAAGCGGTTAGCATCATTCGTAGCCGTAAGATATCGTTTAAAGTCAGCCAACCACTTACAAAGAGAAGAGTTATGATAACACTTCTTGATTCAAATCGTATCTTTTGCCCTTAAAAAGCAATGTTTTATCAATATTCGAAATTCAGATTTTTTTCCATTGTTTTGAAAGTTACAAAGTAATGCCACTAAAATAACTTCAATCTGTAAACTAATGTTCGAAATCTCATGAAATTTTGACATATTTCCTATGAAGCTTGACACTAATAATATGAATTCTTCACTAGTGGTGACATACGCATGTCACCCTACAAACTTATTGAGTGTTGATATGTTCATTTCATTTAACGATCATGAACCAATTACATACACAAGCACAATAGAGGAAAACGCACTTATTATTTATTAAAACATTTAAAATATATTGCAGGAAATTCTGACTCTTACAACCATTTAATAGATTAAAGCAAAAAAAAAAAAAACGAATCATGATTGAAACAGAGAAATTAAACCAATAAATAACAGTAAAATAGTTTACAATTTTCATGTACTCTTATCACACAATTATTACCCGTAAGTCATGTGAACACGTTTATAACATTCGTTTTTATTTAGATCAATTACGACATTTATGAATTGACACTTTTGTGTGCGGCCGAATTATGTCCAGTATTTTCAAAAAAAAATGCCAAATTTATGCAAATTATGCACAAAACATTCAAATCGACTATTAGTACACTTCATATGACAATGTCGTGACGTTAACGTAATAAAATATTAGGTTGGGGAAAAGGTAATCCATCCAATCTTATAAGAACTTCAGGACTTTATTTAACATTTCGAATTGGAAAATAATGGATTACCTTTTCCCCAACCTAATATGAATAAACATCAACTGCTTGTTGTATGCGTAGTGCTAATAACGAAAAGTAGCAAAAATCCATCGTTTATGCTTTAAAACAAGAATTATTGCCGCACAACTTATAATAGGTTAAGAAAAAATTTCGTAGCGTTTTTCATCAAAATTTAAATACATTTTCTTTTGTGTTTGAAACGATGATTAATAAACCATATGCATTCCATTTTGATTCATAAGCTTTTATTATTTTTCAGATACAATCATTATACTGCCATTGCAGCACTTCTGACCTCTTTGGAAGCCACTTTTGCACCAGTTTTTTGTTGAAAGTGAAATAAGTGACATTCGAACGAAACAAGCTCGCGTCTATAGAGCAGATTCATGAAGCGGTTTCAATTTTTGCCAAATCGCTAAAAATAAAATACCATAATGAAGGACAAGAATTATACCCGACAGTAATTCCCGATGCTTTACTAAGTAATGCTCCGTAATCTCATAAGTCGTTGAGAATCGTGGGAAACGGATCGTTGGACCATCGTTTAACATCGTTGGACGAGCTCATGGTAGAAGATTCACCTTCAAGACGAAGCTTTATCTAACGTCAATCCAGGCTTCGCCAACGTTAGTACACCTTCAACTATTTGACATCACGATCTTTTTCGTGTGTGACCCACTTTTCATCGTTCGATGATCATTTCTCAATAATTTTTAATTTTTGCTATACTTAAATTTCGACTGTAGTTTATCAAGAAGCGAAGATGAATTTCGAGTCTGAGGTCCGAAAATTGTGCAATAAATCGTTCTATACTGATCTGAATCATTTCAAAGTCATCAACTCTTTTTCATTGTTGTTCATCTATAACCAAGTTGAGTGACTTAAACATCCGATATAATATTAAATTATCATTTAATTCGAATTTTTACCTCTGTTATAGCTGCCGATGTCTTTCACACCTTCAATTTAAATTAATGCTTAATTCCAAATCGGTTTTAAAATTTTCATTATTTTTATTTTTTCTTTTTTTTTTCCAAAACTAAACTAACCCTCTGGTCCATCTTTTTTAAAAAAAATAGAGCCAATAATCTTAGTCGCTAGTGCTCATGCTATTTCTTTTTAGTCCAAGAATTTATTTCATGTTGCTTTTATATTGCTTATCTCTTCAAGGCTTATCGAAATAATATAAACCAAATTTCGATTTTCTATTTTTATTTTTTCGTGAGTTCTATCTATCAAAATTTACTACATACATAATACGAATTGAAGGTGATTTTCTTATAATATCCCCTATAGCAAGATATCAACGACTAAGTCGATTCACCTAGCAATAGGCAATAGGGCAGTAGAGTGTTATTATGGGTTACGTATCATAATGTATTGTTTAATAACATACGCACCCACAATTTATATTCATTAAATTATTATAATAAAGTATGCAGTTGCAAGACTTTTAAGCCGCTGCGATTAAATAATAAATTTTATATAATCACCTTCTTCTTCCTTTTTTTTTTTCTGAACATACTGCTGTGAGCTAAGAATAGTTTTGAAGGTAGTATCAGCGATCATGATCATGACTCTCCAACAAGATAAATATTGAAAAAAGATTATTATTTTTACGTATAAAATTAAAAATGTAGATCGAAATCAACTGTTCATCGTTAATATTAAGGAAATTGCCTTAAATTGATACAAATTAACACAAACAAATCTTGTTATCACACGCAGAAACGCGTTCATGAATAAAATACACAACAGCTACACGTTGAAGATACACATATAAAATTAATGGCTTTAATCTTATTACCGCAAAGGATAAACAGATTGTGCGTATTATAATACCGAACTAGAGAGTTCGATTTGTATATTTGAAGGCTTTTCTTGCGAGACAGAGTGAGCAAAGAAGTAGAAGAAAAAGAAGAAGAAGAAGAAGGAGAAAAAACATACGAGAAAGAGAAAGAGAGAAGAAGCTCATCTTTTGCAAACACTTACTTCTAGATACATTAACAAAAGCTCACTAATGGTAACAGGGGAATGATTATATTCACCATAAAATTATTACACAATTTACGAGAGGATGGATCTATCCATATGAGTTCTTATACGCTTTGCAGAAACAGCGAAAATATCAAAAAAAAAAAAAAATATTCAATTTAGTTTACTAAACTACAACGATGGCAAAAATGAATCAGATACAAAAACTGAAAAAAAAGAAGACGAAGAAGAAGAAAAAAAGAAAAAAGTAAGAAAAACGATACATAATTGAATATTGATTTCAATTCTCGGTATCGGTACATATTTACGGGCAAATCTCTGTATTCAAGCTGTCCGCAAGCAGCCATAAATTGAAGCAATAGCGGGAGGCGCAGAAGGTAAATAGCCGCAACGAATCGATATCATTTCGCTAAAAATGCTACAACAATAAATGCACAAAAAGCCATAAGGAACACATTACGTACGTATAGACGAAGGTGTATATAAGCATATATATGGAGAGCAATAATCAAACGGCCAGATAATCTATCAAATGATTGAATGAACAAAACAAAGCATCTGCAGTAGAAGTGGGAAGCGATGTCTTCCATTTATTGTTCGTTTTATGCGGTCACTACTAATATCACCACTTATCTTCCACCACCATGCTACACTATAAATTGCCAATAATTCGATTTACACACAAGCGTACATAACACTTGAATTGTTCATATTACGTTCGTTAAGACTAACAAATGAAACGGAAAGAATGGCCAATGAGATTATGAAAACAAACAGAGACTAAATAAGAATCCACCAAATAATTTAACAATTGCTTTACAGCAATCGTTGTGCGCACTTATTTTGCAATTGATGTTTTAACTTACTCTGCACTCTCAACATTCACTGATCGGATTACGGCAATGGCCGTCGTTCATACATTATTTACATTCGCTGGTATTGCTATAAGATGGCACGTGTGAAGGCGGTTACGTGTTGTAAATTTAAATCATTTTTATAACTAAGCTTGAATATATCAAAGCATACTAACATTGCTGCCTCATATGTAACAATCAGGAGGTACGATATAGTTTGGTTTTTGATTAGGGATCTGCGAAGAAAACCAAAGATCAGGTATTATTTTTTATTAAGCAAGGGGAGAATTTTTAGCAGATACTCTTGAAATTTTCGAAATTCCCGAAAAGTTCTACATTTTCCAATGGCTCTATTGAACATTTTTAGGTACCGATTGTGGGAAAAATGGAAGCAAATAAGAATTGCAATTTGATATCACTACAGATAGTACTACGAAGAAGACAATAAAAGCCTTCAATTTGGAACAAATATTTAAAAAACTTAAGCCTGTGGAGAGTTATGAAAATTTTGTGTAAAAATCTTTTTTAAACCAAATTCTTAAAATATGGCAACATTCTTTTTATAATGATAACTTATACACAATGATGCTCTTGCTATTATTTTTGTAAAATATGGCAACACTTTTCGTATAAAAATAACTTATACGTAATGATGCTCTCACTATTATACTCCCACTTAGTTTAATCGTTTCTAAGAATGTTATGCAAATGTTATGCAAATGTTATGCAAATGTTATGCTTTTAATAAATAGATTTTTTAATAAATAGATAACTCATACGCAATGTTACATTGACACACAGTTTGTAATGGTTTTAGTAGAGAGAAGCTAAACTGTATATATATTTAATATTTTATGAATTGAAAACACTGCAGTTAATGTTACTTTTATTATAATACTGCCTCTGTAGATGGGCTCGCAATAAATAGAATTTTTTAAAGAAATTTGTTGGTAGGTATCCAGAATTCGCTTTAAGGCTTACATCGATTTTTTTTTTTCTTTTATCTTAACAAGTGTTGATATTGTTTGTTTTTTTTATTCTCTTTGGCTTTTCAGTGCTGTAAATGTTGAATAAAATCCAATTGGAAGTCTTATCGACGTCATAATAATGATCACGATTATAAAATTTTCAATTATCGGTTTTTCTTTATGTTTGCTTAACGCTTTGCATTTGTTGTTTATTGATTTAATGGAAATTAAAATTGCAATTGTATATATAGATAGATGCGCCTTCATGATAATGATGATGTCCCAACGATTTGTTGATTTTCTTTTTTTATTTTTTGCTTGATTTTCAATTTTTGTTTGTTTAATAGTATCGCGTACCAGCGAAATGATGACTATGAATTTTACAGTATAGAATGCTTAACTAAGAGGATATGGACTTGTAACTAAAGTTCTATATCAAATTTATTACACAACAACGGCTTAACTCGATTTCGTTTAAAAGTGTTAGAGTTTTTTTTTTTAGTTTTTTTCTCACTTTTGTAGTCCTTTTTTTATGCTCTTAATGTTAATGATAAATATGGCTGCGCGTCCATTTTTCATCACCTGTCACAATTCATCTGTATTATTATTTCAAATGAAGCAGAAAAAATCACGCTTTCAAAAGCCATGTCTGTCCGTCTGAGTCTCTGTGTGGCTGTGTGACATTTTCCTGCTCGCAAAAATTAAGTAATCAACCTCAAATTTGGCAGAAATATTGCAAGTTCTAGTACGCAGATTGGTACTGAAAATGGCACGAATCGCCCACAATAAAGTGTAAACAGAAAGCATCTCTATTTCTCTAAGCGATAAGTTGTGTGCTATGAAATTTATGAAATTTATGCTATGAAATTATGAAAATTAGAATTTCTGAACTTTTCTAAATTTTTTTTATGGAGGACCCCATATTCGAGTATGCTGAAAATTGACCACGTCCGCACAATGATGTAATAGTTCTAACTCTCATTTTTTCAATTTTTTGAAATTTTCTACTTGTTATTCATAAGACAGAATATTGAAAGCTTATTCTGTACATTCTTCACATGAGGCATTGGTATGATAAAATTAATGGTAGGGAGTATAGACGGCTTGTCCTCAGCCGTATATAATTTTCGTACTTGCCTACCTTTTCATAGGACTTTTTTATACGAGAGATGTCAAGAGGTACGTGTGATCTTCATTATAGGTGGATTAACGCTTGTGGAATATCAATTCAATTTCTTTATATATAAGAAATCTTGCCAGCGATCTTGCCTTCGGCGGATCTGCTCGATCCGTTTTTCTTTCCGGATAACATATATAATGTGAACGCCCGGAAATCCGTAGAGAGTGGAAGTAGAAAGCCACGCTTGTGTACAAAAATTGAAGGATGCACTTAATAACCAATTGATCAATAATTCCCGAAACTGATACATAAATGTCATTCCTGACAAAAAGTCTATACAATTTTTAGGAACTTTGTTTCATTTGTTTATGAATTAGTGGTTTTAGTGACGATACCTCCTTTATTTTCAAAAAAATCCGAATTTCATGTTCATTACGTATTACTTTTGAATATTAAAATTCTAACACTCTTGTTCACATTCTCGACCTTCGGTTTAATTGAAAAACTAAACTTGTCCTTACAATACCTTGGATGACTCTTCTATGGTAAATACATTTTGCTTATCTTTAAAATTTATAAATAGCTTCTTCCTCTTTTCTCCTCTCCTTTCTTTCACTAAAGGCTTTTTTGTATTTCTTTTTCATCTTGTAGCATCAACTAGGCGTTGTTACTGCTCCTGTCAGATCCACATTCGAAAATTTAAAATTCATCAATTTCATACATAGAACAACCTGCTCGACTCTATGTAAACTAGAAACGTTTTGCAAACATACGTTTGAAGCTTGAAATGTGGAGGAACACGTTTTTCTAGTAACTGCTATCTGTGGAGAACAGATTTTTCTCCCCTTTGGAAGAAAACGCTCAAGGTCTTAGTACTGTGTAAACTTCGCCGGTGTATGTCCAGGTGATCCGCGGAGTAGTTAACTGAATCCACCTAACCCTGATCAACGCTAACAGAAAAGCATATTTTAAACCTAGAAAATATAACAACTCAGATTTCATTATTTATCGATTCATTAGAATCCCGTTCTCATTCTTACACTATTACTTCATTCTATATATATATTAAAATCGGTCAAGTTGATCAATTCTGTAAATTGTTTTTTAACCAAAAACTCAGCCTGGCGACTCCTTGTTTCATTACTAGATTTCCAGATCATGGCGGATACAACTCTCTTGTCTTACCTCTAAAGCAGCTAACCAGAAAAAGGAGCAGAGAAAGTCCCCTTGTTCTTCCTCCTTACTTAACTCCGAAACATATTCGAAATAAGCTGTTGTCACTTCGAATGTTAACATTCCCATTCAATAATATAATAAATAAGTTGATAGCCACGAAACTCTAAACTGATTATGAACACGACTAATGTAGAATAGTTAAAACTACACAGTGTAAAAGAGAAGTTAATCTAAATGTAAGGTAGAATATAGCCTAAGTGTGGGCCGAAACGAGCATACTGGTTTAGTACTCATCAATTCTAAGAAACTATTGAATTTTGAATTTGGTCGCAACGTTCGCTGAACTGTTAAGAAGCGTCTCTAGCAAGTCAGTACACGTGGGTTCAAATCTCGTTGCACTAGAGTTTTTTCATAACAATGGCAAACACTAACAAAGCCGATAGATTAAGCTAGTGCTAGTGCTCTCATCTCTAGTCTAAGAATTAATTTCATTAGTCTAGAATATAATAATAATATTAATAATAATAATAATAATTTTGAATTTACATATTGATTTGACATCCCACTAAAAGTTTTTTTTTTCAACAGTTGCTTCAAATAATTATTGTTTTTTTTCATTAAAAAAAAATGTCACAATGAACCCAACTACAAACAAATATATAAAAAGTTTTATAAAAATTCGTTTCTGTTATAAATAGAGTGATTTAAAAGCACTTTTGCATATAAAAACCACTCAATAGAACTCCGCCTTAAAAGTGAGAAACAACCCACAAAATAAAAGAAGAAGAAAAAATGTACTAAAAATTTAACTCAAAACAGTAAAAGCAATGGCGCCTGCGAGAAAACCGTAGAGTAGAATATATTAAAAAGAGCGGGAAAATACAAACAAGCCACCATAGTAGACTGACACTTCAGGATTGCTTGTTGTTATTTTACATAAATCGTACAAAATTTGAATTGAAAGCAAATAATTGTGTGTTTCTACGTTAACTTCAGTACAATCTAGTAGCGTAGTAAATAAATTTATAACGTAAACTAATCTCAAATATCTCGAAGAACTTATATTCGGCTTAAATAGAATTTTTTTTTTTGATTCATCACGTGGTTTAATGAATGATGAATATCTCGTTAACAAATTTAAAAATATATATACGATTACGTGTACCTGCTGTACTATTCACGATATTCACAATAAATATGAGTAAATGTACGAATTTCGAGCACAAGAAGATGCAGAGTCCCTTGTCCGACATATGAATATATTTGATTTATAGAATGACATTTTTTAAAAAATCTGATAACGTTTCGTATGTATATTTGTTTATATTTGTTTATATTATATTTAAATTTATTTTATTATTATTTATATATTATTATATTATATATATTATTTATTTATAACAAGTATAGAATTTTTGGTAGCCGTGCCCAAATCTTAGGACTATTTTAGTTGATGTTCGAGTTGGATTAGTCTAGTACGAAGTAATATACCTTAAGCATTGTCAAGCTTTACAAAGCCATGAGAGATTTTGAAAATAGCCATCTTTTAATCAAGGATTATAATATATAAACATCTCCATAAAAATATTTAGTTCTTTATGTTTTTATCTATAAACTATAAAATGTTTTTTATATTGTAATCAGTATTTATTGAAAAGTTTCTTATAATAGAGCAAGCTGTTGACATAAAATAAAAAAAAGAAATTCATTTTGGTATAGTAGAACATATATTAAATTTGTCAAATATTTTTAACCTCTTGATCCATGTTAGGTATCGAATATTCTATAAAACATATCTGTTCTTGCGAATCGATTTTAATAAGCTTGCCTTCTATTTGTAAGTCAACCGATTCACCGACACTTTTATATAAAATTTTTTTTGAAAAAACAAACTATTACATAACAGTGTATTTAAATATACTGATCAAGTTAACTTCGATAATTCGGAAAATATTTTCAAAGCTAATGATAATTTTAGTTTCGAAATTATAAAATTTTTATCTTAGAGCTCTTTTAGCTTAGAGCTCAGAACTTTCTTCTTAACAACAACTTCATCTTAAGATCAAATCAAATTAACCAAAATGACCGAAATATTCGGACCGAAATATTCGGTCATTTTTAGTAATACATTACTTACATACAAAACTAATATTGTAAATAGAATTCCAAATTTAAATACTTCCCAAAAATTAGTTCCCATTTGTATAAAAGTATAATTTCAAATGTTTGCCGTATATGATCGACATATATGAAATGAATACGTTTCGATTCTATCTGACAATTAAAATGTAATACATTAGTTATAAGTGGTTCTTAAACAGCTCGGCCAAACCAAAATGGAATTTTTTTTTTTTTTTATATTATATTCAAATTTCCAAACTAAAGCTCAAACATCAACTAAATCGATCCGAGGATGGTAGCAATTATATAGAAAGTGATGCTAAGTTGTATAAAAATGTAATTTAAAATGTTCACGATATACGATATCTTACGATCTAATTTAATGTAGAAAAATACGATCCAAATGGAATATAATTTCCTTTTAAATCTCTAATAAAAATGCTGCCTTTAATAATATGAATTAATAGCGAGTAGGTGTGCCTTAAAATGAATCCTCGATGCCTATTGATCAAAAGGATCGAATCAAAATCACGTTAGTTAATGTGGTTAATTAATATACTATAGTGCAATGTCATTTTTACCTAATGATTTCATCGAAATGCAATTTTGGGTTTATTTTGCTTACACTTATTTCATATAATAAGAACATTTTGAAATTTACGATTTATTTTAAGACTTTCTGTTACTCTCTCCGAGAAAAGGTCAACACTTTTTCAACTTTTTGTATTAAGGCTTATGACTCCTACAACTAAAAAGAAAGATACAACGGCTTTCTAACTATTTCACGAAATCCGAAGCTTAAAACAAATCGATCAATAAATCCCGGAGCTAAAGAAAAAGTTTCGCTTTTTTTTTTGAGAAGTTGGATTTCATCAATATTTTTCAGTTTTCTTGAAGAATGATACAAACACGCGATATTCACATCCTTTTTTTACAAGAATTTATCAAAGCCCCCAAAATATCCTTCCGTTTCCCCAATGGCCTCATCATTTGATTAAAAAATATTTTTGCTTATCCTTTCGAAATTTGCAAGCTCTTAGTGAACAGTAGGGGCAACATTTCGAACATTAATTCATTCGAATTTTCCATAAGCAACACGTTGCTGATTTCATTCCACTGACTGAACACCCTTTTCACTTAAAGCAATTTATCATAATTGGTTTTTTATTTATTTATGATAATTTTTGATTTAATTTACTCCTCCATACTTTGTTGCGCAGCATGCACTTGCTTGCTACTGTCATTCAATCAAAAGTATTAGGTTAGAGGGAAAATTTTGTCCTATAACACAAAACATGGTTGAATATCTATCAAGTTGCTTGAAAAGTCTGTGATAAAAGCAACTCAATAGAATGACCAACAACTCTTGAGACTAAGTAGAAGAAAAACATTTTTTTTTTTTTTTTTGGGAAACTCGACTTCATTTATCAACATATAACAATGATTAGAATCAATAGAATAATTTGGTAATACGTCCGAAATATGGCTCGGATTTCACAATGATTTCAACATTTCAAACAAATATTTTTCCTTGAAGTACCACATTGAGATTTTTGCAAAACTTTCGGCGGGTTGCAGATCTGGAGAGGACGGTGGGTGTGGCAACGATTGGAACCTGAATTCGTGCAATTTTGCGATTCTAACTTTCGATACTGTATACTGGTTAAAGAGCACCTCTTCTTTCGCCCTTTAAGACCATTTTGAACAATTTCCAGTTTAATGCAATGGCCAATAAACTACATGGCTAAGAAAGAGATAAATTCCACTTTGTTTAACAACATAATCTCCTTTAAAATTGTGTGAGGTAGTTAATCCAAGGATTTTCTAAAATTTTGGTTATTTTCTTTGTAGAACGATTTGTAAAGATTCTCAAAATATGTTTCAGTTTCTGCAATGACCTCATCAGATTGAATTAAACTAAAAACACTCTGCATAAAAGATGGAACATATCCGTAACAAAAAATAATCAACAAAATATTAAACCCATTCTCGTCACATTTGTAAAACATCAACCGTGCTATTGCTTGGATTGGAGAGTTAATTCATAGGTACCGAGAGATTTTTATTATATAGTAGAAAACGTACAAAGATCAGAAGAAGAAATGTGAGGAAACCTTATATATATCATCCTTTTGCTCAAAAAGCTTTCCCTGGAACACCATTTTATAATTTACAAACAGTTAATATTCGCTTGTAGCCTCATCTAATGGATGTTGTTGGTGGAGCTGGACTTCAAATTTCATTTCATGTAATTTTGCTATTGTAACCATCGATTTGCGACACGGCTTGTTGGTGAAATAAATTCTCTTTGTTCCCCATTCTTCAACCATTTCCTTCTTTACCTTTCACTGCCCTTCCTTTTTGAAGATTGCTTTCGAGTAGAATATCAAGTGCATTGCAAACTGCAGAGGCCATAACCTTATCGACTGACTATTGCTTTCTTGGTCGTTTTGCCCGTTCTTTTCATTGAGCATTCTATAGATTCGATTTGGAACTGTCGTGCTTGACCAATGTTTCTTCTATCGTTGCATGCCAGATGAAAAAAAAAATTTCATAACAATTCCAAGCAGCGCTCCGAATCCGCCAATGCCATGAAGTTTTTGCTCTATTTTCATTAAAACCCCGTCTCGATTTGGAAGACATGTTCCGTATTCTCAAATTTTCATAGAAAATAGTAAATACTTCATTTCAATTTCATTTTCAATTGTATTGTGAATAGCTTTTAATTTTGATGTCTTATGGATGTCCAAGGCGTTCAGTTTTATCCGCACCACCCATAACAATCTTAAAATCAGTGTTACGTGCCACTCGAGGGAATTATTGATTGCTGTATTATATTAATAAATCTGATTTTTTATTCTGAATACATTCTGCCTTAAATTGAATACAGTTTCTGAATCCATTTTTTAGAATTCATTCAAGCTAGCTATGCATAGGTTGTTGCCTTAGTTTTGATAAACTAGCAAATAATTTTTCAAGGTCTGGGAAGAGACGAAAGTTAATGAGACCTGATTTGGTGAATATGTTGAATACATGAACTAGAGTGCTTCCATAAATCGGAGCGTCATCTTGACGAAAATTTTTTTTTCTCTAATCTTTGTCTTTTTTTTTGTTTTTTTTTTTTGTTTCTTTATACTAACCTTCGTATTAATTCGCTTCGTATTGGAATATTTTTTGCATCACTAATGATCACCTTAGCTGTAACACGGCTGTCTAGTTACGCATGGTGATTATAGCACCGAGTTCCGTTCTTAATTATGAATAAATTTTTAAAACTTACTTTGAATATTCGAAAACTTATTTTATTCTTTGGAAATATTTATACGAAGTTTATAGTATCAGAATTGTGCTTTGGGTTTTGTCAAATATTTTTTAAATTTCGAAAGATTATATTCATGCCGATCTAATTTTAATTTAAAAAATCATTTCCTTTCCAAATATATTTGCTTATCCACAGTCACCTTATCGAACATTAGAATCCAAAATTTTGATCAAGAGTAACACTACATTTTGAATATGAAATTATGGACTTTTTTCTTGAACTCGTTTACGAAAAAGTTATAAAGTTACTGAAGCCAATTTTGAATATATGTTTATACATTCTAAGCTAAAAGCCAAGGGTCTAGAATGATTCGATCCTTCACTATCATAATTTATTATATTTTCTTATTGAAAATCCAATGAAAAATCAAAACATTTACTCTTTTTATCTTTTTTCTTTTTTCTTTTGTTTATTAGCAAAATCCTTCTATTTAGTCTAGCAGCAGAGAAAAATTCATAAAGTATATAAATAACATCAGTATAATTAATGTTTGTGCTCGATGATGGTTTATCGGTTAATTACGCAGACATCAAGTGTTTGAATGGATGAGCCCTGCCAGCGATCTTTCTCACATATTAACTCCAGCAACACGAAACATGACCAACACCTAGCCGGCACTTAATTTATTTATGCTACCTATTTTGGTTTTAAAAGACGTCAGGCTTCGTTTGACCACCAGGGCTGACAGCCATGATAAAGATCAATGTTGATGAGTTTTATAACGTGGCAGCAAATACATGTGACGGCATATCAAGTAATGGCTTTAGGTGAATTTATTGGTAGCAATATTTTTATGGGTCGCGCGTTAGGTAGCATTTGAAAACATTTCATGTTTACATGCATATACAAGTTCATATGAATATAGCTGTGAACACATATAGCAATAATATGTATAATATAAATAAGGAGCAAAATATATATATATATATACTTGTGTTATAGTTATTTTTACATATTTATAAACCATTCCTCTCCATAAGTGTATATTAATTTAAAATTATGACAAAATCATTTTTGTAAAAAAAAAAAAAAAAATTAAAAATAAAAGAAAACTTCAATCCATCAAACGATTTATTTGTTTCTTCTGATCAAAGTGACTTAAATGCAATATATAAGCGAGCACACATAAATGAAATACTTTTTTCTCAGCTTACAAACAAGCCAAAGCATACTTTCTGAGCATTATTTCTTTTTCAATAGTAAGAACTTAAAAATTGAAAAAACGCACTAATCCACGAATGTTGTTTTCAATGTTAAATCTTTCGTCTGGATTCATTCGGTTTTACCTTGCACGTGCATATCTCAGCACTCAACGGCGTACAAAATGACGCATTAAAATACCAATTTGCGTTTTATCAATTTTATGATTTAATGAAAGTACAGACACATGACGACCACGAATTAAGTGAGAGCGATAACACCATTAATAAGTTATTAGCATCATTTTAAAGTCAACATATACACCTTTACATACCGATTAAGTCCTAAATGATGACTCATTTCAGTTACAAGAACCATAAAGAATCAAATCGTGTAATAGTGCTATGATCAGCAGAAACGTTCGTTTAATACCCTAAATTGAAAAATAACGATCATTTAGATGGTCGATTAAACGTTAGAAAAGTGGATGATATGTCAGTCGTCACATGAAATGCTGTAAATCAATTTTAGAAAATTATCTACAAAAGCGAACAACACAGTTGAGAGTCAAATAACCTAATTTCGGTAGAAAGAATTTCCACTGAAAAATAGTAAAACGAAGCCAAGATAAAAACCGTTGAATACCGTGAACTTAGTTGGATCTAGAAGAGCGTGCTGTTTGTTTAGTAAATGTAGAAAGTCTTACCTAGTGAGATCATAGGACTGGCAGCTGTTTCTACGCATAAAGTTCATGTTCCGTTACAATTAATATATAACAATATATATAGAAATATTTCTTGGTTCCATCACTTTAGATCAGATCCTATCGGTTAATGAATCTCATAATTACTAAAATACTTTGTAATATTTATATAGATTGAATGACAAGTGGATCTTCTAGCGTCAGACGGTTTTATTTTCTCGCATTTTCTCGATAAAAAAAAAAATTAAAAATACAATCAATTGTGTCTTCAATACGTCAATATGCAAGATCTCGCCTTTACTCCAAAGACCAATTGACGTATTCACTTTGAGTGTCATTTTGGTTCCTGATCGATCAGAAAGCCGTCATTTGAAAACTGAAATTCGGAGTTGCTGTGGTTTATAGAAGACCTAAATTTCGTTGGTAATTATCAAATTGTCAAATTGGTCTGAAATCGTTTGAGTATCATCAACTCGCTTCTTCCTTTGTTCCTACCCGGCCGGAGCGTAGAGATCCATTGTGGTCAGTTTTTAATTTGAAACAGACGTTTACTTACTAAAATACACAAATCACGTAAACAAAATCTTTCCGATAACCTGCTTAGTATGAAAGCACTTGTCATTCAATCGGTCCATTGGCTTTAGCTCATAGCATATGTAGGAGATTCGTCTCAAGATGAACTTAACCTTCTTAGTCATTTTGAAATCTCATGGATTAAATTGTGTTGTTACAATGTATCCTAATGACGTTACAATTCGCAATATTCTATTAATTGTTTTTGAAAACGATGGTACACATTATATGAAGGCAGTTAAGATCTGACAAGGGTGCATTACAGTCTTATAAGAAAAATTCGCGAAACAAATGAATTTCAGTAAGAGTTAAAAAAGGCTTTTAAGTTGTGGCTCTGACAATGTTAGTCTGTTTGGACAATGTTCATATTTTCCATTTTGATTCATGTTTTTTTATTATCTCTCTTGAATCATTGCACCCAGTGCACAATTGCTTCATTAATGCCAATTAAGAAGTATATGAGGCACATAACATTTCGATCGATAATCCACGGGGCTGACGCACACATGTCGTCTATAATGAAGACCGTATTGTATTAAAAAAAAAACTAACCTTCAAACAAAAATATGCAATTTCGTACCATTTTGATCAATTGAATCAAAACAATGAACAAATTCTAATTCCGCAGGTTTATTATACATTCTTCTTTATTGGAAAAATATACAGTTAAATTTCCTCCATTACCTGTAGAGCCTTAAAGCACCATTTGTCAGTCGAACAAACAAATTATTCGTTGATTTGTTGACTTTAAACGAGATCGTATTGACACAGATAATGCGATGATTACTCTAGAGAATATCAAGATATCATGAAAATTATTCACTGTAAATCAAAAATTAAGTCTAACGAAATAACAGGCATACTAAGGGTATCAAAAGTTAGAGTATTTCCCATTTTGGAGGACAATTTGTGCATGAGAAAGCTCCTTCCCGGACGTCATGTTACTTGTTCAGCGTGCTGTTTGGAGACTTTAAACCGTAATAAAAAGAAATGTTTCATACGATATGCGACAATATAGGAAATATATGTCAACCACTTTTGAGTCGAGTCGGTAATTCCCTGAGTGAATAGTATGTACAAAGCGAAGAAAAAAACGAATTGACAACCAGCAAGATTAAAGGCTCCGAATCTTGGAAAGGGCTTAGCTTGCCACCCTTTCAATACCTTGATTAAGAAATGACAATGAATAGCAAATATTATTAGACAATCTTCGTTCGAAGCCAAAGCAGTTCCAAAAGAGAAAGAAAGAAATACTTTTTAATAGGCTACCGGATATATGCTTTGTTGAGAAAAGAGACTTTTAAGTCAGCATACCTGGATTCAAAACCAGCTCGGGTACACGACCATATATTAATGCGTAAGCGTAGTTATACCACTAAAGGCGTAATACTGAACAATCGGGCATACACCTCTCAAACTACGACAATCCCCTTCCTCTCTCTCTCTCTCTCTCT
>KK351199.1:72119-97573 GCA_000671755.1 Glossina brevipalpis
TAATCATATTTTCGGACAAATATAAAATTATAGCATAGACCATAATATTAAAGAAAAACTTATATGACATTATTATATTACAAGAAAAATGAAAAACATGACATGACATGACACAACACGTATAAAGCCATTCCCCAAATATTTGTAAGTTTTTCAACAAAGTCCCAATCTTGGAAAGATGAATGATATTTACACAACTCGTGCATTTGGTATTGGCCTTTAGTCGTATTAATAATGTAACATAATATGAGAAAAGAAAAAAATATTCAATATTTTAAAAATGACTTCAAAATTATTCAAAAACTTTTACAAATTCAATTGGATTATTAATTCGAACAACTTATCACTGCAATCAAGCAACATGACTGATATAATAAAAATAAAAATAAAACATTCAAAGCATATAGTCAATGTCCCGCATAGAAAAGAAATAAAACATTAGAATGTAATTTAATTGAACAAAAGAACGTTTATTGCTACTGCTGATAAACATTTATTGTACTATAAAATATCGGGTCTACTATTATTGTACTATAAAATATCACATCTACTATTATGAATGCATAATCCGTCTGTCATTGCATTATGTTAATATCCCAATCAAAAGGATTGAAATTTGCAATAACTGGAAATCCATATTGAATACCTTAAAAAGCATTTAGTATATAATCTGCATGATCGTAAAATTCAAAGTCGATTGAGTGGTTCATCTATCTATACGTACGGTATTATACACAATGTTGCAATGATGAAAGTCGTAAAAATTGAGATGATTCGTTGAAATTTAATGCCCATTCCTTCCCATCCTTTTGCTTGTATTCGGTCAATTAAAGCAATAAAACTATATGTACTTTTTGAAGAAATTACAATAATTTACTTACAATCTGTAATGAAGCTATGGAAAAGTATCCTAAGCAAATTCCTAACTGAAACTAAAATATATATCCAGTATCGTTAATTAATTTTGTAATTCGCTACGATATAAAAACATTATACGATAACTATTGGTTGTAAAAGTTTCACTAATGAAAACTATTTACACAATAAACTTAATGAATAAGCTGTTGTATGGCTACTGTTTTCCATTAATATTTTATTATTTTCATCGTTTGTACGATATGTGCATATTGTTTGCACTTTTTTTTTTTTTTTTTTAATTTTTCAATTTTCAGTTTTTAGTGTAGCATTCGATAACGAACACTGTAGAGCCAATGCAAATCCTAAAATTGGCTATGAATCTGCTAATTATTCTATTTACATATTATTTACATTTTATTATTATAATTTATAATTATATTATAATTAAATTAAAATTTGTACTAACATTTTCTCAAACTTCAACGAATGTATGTAATGTTATCATGTTGTAAAGGTTTGTTGCTATTGTTCATGTAATCGACTGCATCGTTATTATATTGGAAGATGCTACGATGACCTCTTTTTTTTTTTTGAAACGTTACTTAATATTTTAATAGAATATTTTTTCAATTAGAAAAAATTGTGCGCATTTACAGGGTGTAGAGAAAATTATATGAACGCCTGACATTATAAAGAATTTCACAGTTTCGGACCATTTATTAATATTAACTTTTTGAAGGTTCAGCCGTACTGTTTTTGTCGAAACATCCTGTACTCCAATGAGACTTGGGTTCACCTTTTACATTTGTCCCAGTGGTTTTATATCGTCTAAACACAATACTGCACATAGTGTTCATATTATTTTGTCCAATCCCTGTATATAAAATGTTTATTTTTATATATTTTTTTACATTTAAAATTTTTTTCGAAATTATATTTATTTATTTTTTATTCATTTTCTTGTCTTGTAACGATTTACAAATTTTTAATTATTGTAAAGAAACTCTCATAATGTTTGTAATTTTTAATTATTTTATATGCATTTTTTTTGGTTTCAAATTCTTTAGCTTTAAATTTACCAAATTAAAATCTAGAAAGGGGATTAAAAGGTCTTTAGCGATTAGTTCTTTTATTTTTTACCATGAAATCAAACTTTTTATCCTATAAATTTACCAAAGAGTTTGAAACTTAGATAAGACAGACAGACAGGCACACCGTTTGTACTGAAAAGTTTTCTGTTTTAACCTAACGCGTCTTTCCAATGTATCCACTTATAGTCTAATATGGCATGCGGAGTCCGTATATCGGATTTCAAAAAGTCCAAGTTCCTTCTTTCTAGTCAAATTATTTATGTTTATTACCTCAGAAATTTAATCTAAAATTTAATCAGAATCGTAAGCTCTCGATTATTACCTGATCAGTCATCTCTAAAGCCATTCGCAAATGGTCTGGATTCAAATTCAAATCACTATAAATAGATTAAAATACTGGATAACTGTACAACTGCAGTTCAAGTAAATTTTTTACGCCGATTTCTAAGACACTTTTTTTTTTAAAAAGTCTTACAATAAAACATGCAAAATAATTGAATTTGGATTTGAAAAAGAAGAATTTTTTTTCTGTGTAAGAATTTTTCAACTGTGATTTCTCCAAGTGAAAATATTATCTTCACTAAGGTTACGCAACAGTACAAGTTATACCAGTAAGAATACTGTTAGAGTGATTTGAATAACTCGAACTTTGTAGCAAGGAAACGGAGTTATCCTAATTAGTTTGGAAGAAGATGCTGTTGAATCGAGACAAGTGGTGAAAAATCTTGCTACAGGTAAGGTAACCTTAGCATGGACGGAAAGTCGAATAGACTTAGCATCGTCAGTTGGATTGGAATTAGCTGCATGGAGTATGTTATGAACTGCGATAAAAGAAACTACAACTGAGCAAAAAGCTGCCAGCAATAAGTGATTCATACAATTCCACCTATTATTAAAGAAGAAACGGTTGCAATATCTGAAAAAGTATTGTAAGTTGATGTTTCAGCATAAGCACACTTGGGTTTATATTAAAAAACCATTCTAGCGGCGCTGTACTGGAATATTCGCTAACAAATATTCCCCCATTCTAATTAAATTCTCTTTAAAAACTTGTTTCCGAAAAATAAAATGAAAGTGTCTTATCGGCCCAAGTATGTTAGTTCTTTCATTTCTATGACTATACTTATAAAATAAGTACTCACACGAATACCCTCAAAAGACCAGTTGACCTTTCCGCATGGAATTCATATGCTAACTAAAACATGGAAAAATGTGTAGCTAGAGTGATGGACAATACTTTGAATAAAATATTTTTCATGATTCGTTTCATTTTTTTTTTTTTTTTTTTTTTTCATAAAAAAACCGGTCATGACTTTCTTTTACACGTGGTGTTGACTCACAACGCATATATAGTAGATAGCAATCACGTAATAATATGTTTTCAGAAGAAACATTACCGTAGTAGCAGTGCATTCGTCTCGAACAAGAAGTTTTGCAATCATTACACAAGATTTATATACGAAGCCCACGATAGAAGAGATTTCAACACATTAAAGTCAAGCGTTCCTTGCAATAAAGAAAAGTTCTACTTTTTTACTTATTGATAAAATTTTACAGAATGTGGCCGCATGACTATTACTTTAGAGAAATCAAAAAATTCCTTATTCACGTATATAAATTGCATATATTGATGCATCTATGCACGAGCAAAACGTTTATATGTGACATTTCAGCGCTTGTTTCGTTTCGTTTATTTCATTGCTAGTTCGTGTGTTTCAATGGTAAACATCTTTGAAGCGAATAAAAAAAAAAAAAAGGAACAAAAAAAAAAAAATAGAAATCATCTGAAAAAACAAAATGTGAAGAGGGAATAACAGAGAGAGAGCCAGACACTAGATACGATAAACACAAACAGAAGCTTTTTATGTGCTCTTAAAACTGCTAATGTGTTAGTGTGTCTGCAATAATCATGTGAAGTAAGTGTTTACGTACGCGGAATGCAATCCATGCTTTAACTTTTATTTATGGTTTTACATTAAGCTTAACTACATTAGTCACACATTAATGATTAGTCAAATGCGACGACTTTGATGGAAAAGGAATTACAACAACAAAAACAACAACTATTTTATTGATCTTGTTTTTCCTGTAGACTCTCCTCTCTCTCTGTGTAGACTATTTTAATTTATTTACTTTTGGTGGCATATATGCGTATACTTGGAACAATGCAACATGTTCCCTTTCATATGAACTCAAAATGAGGTAAAAAATTCAAATTATTTCTTTAAACATTGATAATGATTTGATTTCAGAACTTCTGACAATTGCCACGGACCATCATATTTACGATTTGATGCTGGAAGAGAAACAATTAACTTTTTCTGAAAGACAATAGCTATGAGTATCTTGTATTGACAAGATAAATGTAGCGGACATTAACTTCGAATAATGGACGAAAACTTTCTCGGCAACTTTTATTCCATTTTCAAAAGAATTGGTTTCTTTTTGCACTATAGCCAAGACTTTAGCATTTGTTCTTTGACAACAAGCTAAAATAGAGATTATTTGAGAAGAGAGGTTACGCCTTCAATTTATGTGTCTTCTTCAGCTTTAAAATAATTCTTACATAAACATTAAAATAGACAAATAAATATATTAGGTAATGACGACCCATAAATACCCCCCACACTATTTCTACAAATATAATTTTTCATATATTTTCCTAATAAATTACGATACTAAAAATTGTACCTTGTTTCCATGTAAAAACATGATTTTCATGCCAACCTTTATATGTAAAAAGATTAAAAACGCGAACTGAGACTTGGTCCAGATTTGAAGCTAAATTGATTTTCTTGCCAAAGATATTATTATTCTTCACCTATTCTCGTCGCAAGTTGCTTGCAATTAAACTTTGTTGCCCTATGAAGTGGAGGACTTTTGCAAAATAAAGTTTTACTTGGGGCGGAGAGGTCATAACATAATACGAAAATATCCATTTTCAATAAGGTCCGTCTTTGGGTCAAGACTAAGAGTCATTATCAATAAACTATTTTATTTTGTCATCATTAGCTTCAACTGACATCCCAGAACATGGAGCATTTTCAACATCGAAATTGCCGGATCGAATTTTTGCAAATTAGTTTTGGCACTGGAATTCTTTCAATACATCTTCTCCATACCATTCTTCCAATATATCTTCTAAATGGCCATCGGATAACTTTTTTGTTTTGTTAGAATAAGAAATTAACCTTGGTTGGTTACGACCACCGTACTTGGTAAAGCACCAGCCAAAAACTGTCATCTAGAATCAGCTAAATTTTTTCACAAGCAAGCCTTCTATATCGGCTATATATCAACCGTCAAAGTACGTAATGATTAAGTGTGAAGTTGGCTGTGAAAGGATACAATCAAGCCCTTTGTTGAAAAAAAAAAAACGAAATGATAGTTTAAACTCAAAACTGCATGAACGTGATGCATGAAACGAACAAATGGACGGGCAGACTGATGAATTTAAATCGATTAAGGAAATAATTCAGAATCAACCGACATTATTATTATATATTATGTCTAACTTAAGTCATTCTGGGCGTTACAAATGTTCGCATAAATATAATTTACCCTATTGCACGCATGGTGAATGACATTAAAAGTTAAAGTATAAGGAGAATTGACAATTACGGAATTTGGGAAAATTCGGACGAAAATTATTGCAACTATGCTTCAAGCCATGTTATAGACATTAAAAAAACTGAAATTCGACTGCTTAAATATTTTTGGCATTAATATGCTTTTCCAAGATCATTAAACTGCCTTTTCTTATTTCTCTCCTCATTATTATTCTTCCTCACTCTTTTAGTCCGAAAATTTTCTCTTACAGAGGACCGCGTTTGCTTCACCTGTCAAAGATACCCCGGCGTGTCTAAACCATATAACGTATAATTGGACATCAATAACCATCTCCAAAGCTGTCATGATTCGTAGAATATTAGCGAGAATAGTAAAGAATAGAATATCTAGCGGTAGCGGTGGCTACATCTCTACTTTTTTGCCGTTTTAGCAAGATACCGAGAGTGGAGGTATATTCATTTTGTACTTTTTTTTCAATATCCAGAAACACGCTTCGGAGACTCCACAAAGTATACATGTTCTTCATCAGTATCAAATTTAAATTCGACATAAACATGTCCGTCTATACGTCATTCCGTCATTCCGACATTATCTTGCCCGCAAAAATGATCATATCGGCTTCAAGTTTGGCAGAAACATTGAAAGTGTTCTTCCATGCACTTCATTATTGAAAATGGACCAAATCGGTTTACAGGCACAGCCACAGTATAATATAAATTGAGAGCAGCTCTGCTTTTAGGAAAAAAAAAATTATGTTTTTTACCTATTATTCGTAAAACATAACAGGCAGATCTATAAAAATTTCCACATAGTATCGAGTTATATTATAAATTTCCATTTAGTATCGGTACAAAAATGAAGAGGAACGACCAGGATCACACGATATAATAGAATATTGGTGTCTAATTTTTTTCTAAAAACGTTTGTAGAGTTGAGAAAGAAGCTTCAGAAATCTCGCATGTGCACATTCTTAATCAGTATTATATTCAGAATTCGCGTGGACGTACGTGTACGTCCGTCCGTCTGTTTATTTGCTTGCTTATCTATGTATGTGTTTGCTATAGTCATTTTCACGGTCACAAAAGTTTAGATATCTGGATAAAATTTTTGATAAGAACATAAAAAATTCTTTCACATAATTTTATTTCAAAAATGGGCCAAATTGGTCACAGGCCAAGCCTAAAGCTTAAAATAACGCCTCTGTGTTTTGAGTGTTTTGTTCGCTACTCATAGGTTACACAATAAAAATTTCCAATGTATTCTATAAAATAGAAAACATCTGCCACGCCCACCTATTAAAATTTAGTTCTTTGTCCCGTTTTTTTATGATAAAAATGATATAAAAGATTCGGCACAACCGAATATAATAAACGCTTGGAAAGCATAAATCATTTCCAAAGACATCTATCTACTGGTATATTAAAAAACTTGGAAATCAACAGGAATAGATACTAATATCTTCCTGCTATTAAATTCATTCGATATACGAAGTTTGTTCGGAACACTCAGGAAAGAAAAAAAATGTAATGAAATTCTTTTGCCACATTCTAGAAGATTCATGGTATCTACTCAATTGTATTTCTAAAAACATTGCAGCGGCCTAAACTCTTAAATCTTCATTTATTCAACGTTTGTCCCAAGGCGAATAAAAGTTTGTTACTTATTATTCACCGTCTATCATCAAAGGCGGTAAATAAAGTACAATTTTATTTTTAACATTCAACACACTACGCTGGGAGGTCTTATGAGACGTACTGTTTCTTGACCAACATGCAATTTTATAATTTAATTGTCATTGTTGATTAAGTCATAAAAACAAACATATCAACCGATCGTTGTTTACTTTTAAAAAGAGTTTACATTTTTCTGTACAATTTGGTAAAAACAAAAAAAAAAGTTCGCAATGCGAACAATTATCATGAGAGTGTAAAAGAAATCTTCGGTTTTATTTAATTGATGAAATTCTTTCATGTCTCTTATATTTATATTGTTCAACACACAGGTATGCATGTAATATTCATACCAATATGAATTATGGTTATGGTTAATAAGTGCAGCGGCCCGATAGCAACCAACATGTCTTGGCTTGTTTCATTTAAAAAAAAAAAAAAAAAAAAAAAAAAAAAAAAAAAAAAAAAAAAAAAAAACAAAAAATATAAAAACGAGATCAGAAAATTGTATATAAACACACATATCTCTATATACATTTAGATACCATTTACGTTAGTTGAATGTGATTCCATGTTCATATTCGTAAGCCTCACTTCAAAACTGTGCCGCCACATTATTTTATAATTGTTGTGCGTGCATTCAACAACAAATTAACACAATAATGTCAAACGCACAAGAATGTCAATTTATTAATACTACGACGAGCCTTAGGATCACATAAAAAAAAAAAAAAAAAGAAGAAACAATTATGAGAAGACTTCCCTCGCCTTAAAACGATTTTCGAATACCCATCACATACGTACAATGTATACGAAGTAGAAAAGTCACGCTAATCTTCGAATATATCTCGATGATATCGATGATCTTAAGGCAATATAAACATTATTAAGCAATTCATTAGCTGCAAGCCTATAAGTTGACTGTGACTACTTTTATGCAAAACTTTCGTTTCTTTTAATATTTTCTAAGCACAGTAGTAGTAGTAGTTTACAGTACTTTTTATTATGCTGCTTGTATTGGCACGATCGCTTAGAATTTTGAATTTTTTTTCTAATTTTAACTGAAGGCCACGTCTCTTATTTGAATAAATGCTTGGTTCACTTACAAACATGTCTACTGTCGGTAATAAAATAATAAAAAAAAAAATGCAAGTCTTTAACTCACATCCCCCGCGGTGTATATTGATCAGAATTGTTTAAAGAGAGATTGATTGTTAAAATGAAAATAACGGTATACCGATTACTGAGATGGTGATGATTCTGCTCCCAGACAAAATTTTTAATTTTATTTCCAAATAAGTTTTAACCTTCGAAAAAAAATTTAATTTTTTTTATACGATTTCATTCGATAAAAAATTGTTCTACTTACAATCGGTTTTAAGGACCAAGCGTCATATATGCAAAAAGAAGCAGAAAGAAAGCCATACACGTGTACAAAGTTAATGCTTCTATAGATAAAAAAAAAACTGAGCACATACTCTAATTCTGTATACATTTACTTTTTTACACGATTTTTTCAGGAATGTCTCTAGCTAAGAACAGAACCAATTTTTTCTACAAATCTTTTTTTTTTTTAAGACTCAGATCCAGCATAGAAAGTAAAAAATTAACTGAAACTTGTGCCGAATTTTTCACGTAAACTAATCAGAAGTTATGTCGATAGCATTACGTATAAGAAATTTCAAGCAAGTTTAAGATTAATAACAGCCCTAGTTAGCCAGTTGTAAAAATAGGTACTGAACTTTTTTTTTATAAAAAAATTTTTATTGAAATATATGTACTGACCTCTTTTTTTTTAATGAAAATTATTTTATCCAAAGTATTATCCATCACTCGCTAGAAATTCTCAACAATTCTCTCACAGATTAAGATCTCCATGCCGAAAGTAGTACTGGTTTTCTGAGGCCATTTAAATAAAAGCTTTTATTGGATAATAATTCAACGCGGTCTAAATAAACAATAATTTATCGCCTTAGCGGAAGAAGAACATTTGGTGAATTCAATAAGGATAAAAGAATATTTTTGGTTGACTTGTGTCGATGTTTCTCGAACAAATTTTTCAGTATTAACCTATAATAAAATATTCGAATCGTCCTGCTTCAAACGTTAATGTCACTCTTCCATTGATTGGCGAAATTTTTCGCCAATCGTTTGTTTTTATAAGTCCTTAAAAGTGCGGTCTTGCTCGGATTGAAGTTGCTCATAATACAATAGATCCAACTAATGCTTCTAAACGACGATGTCAACGATATCAGAATTTACCAGCTCCTCCCATCCTTTCTTCCCAGATTTTCCGATTCTGTATCGTTTCTATTTTTCATGATCATTCGCAATTCAATAGTACTTGCCCTTGGACTAAGTAACTCTTCCTAGCTTTAGCATTTTTTATCCAAAAGGTCGACTTTTTGGAACCCGGCAAAAACTATATTCTGTAAGCATTAGTAATAGCAGTTGACTAAATCTTAATAGAGCATTTTCAAAAATTCACACACATACGTTTTGCTTGTATATTTAAATGTTTAGATATCCAGATATTGAGAATTTGAGAGCCCAATATATTATCGTATTACGGAAATGAATTTCCGATAGCCTTAAACATATATAATGAATTTTAAGGATTATACATATTTTGAACATTATTGTGTTTTACAAATGGAATAATAATATTAGTATACTTTGATGTTTCGATAGTGAGCGTAAAAACTACAAAAACAATGTAAACAGAATATAAAATTTCATTAAGTTGCGGACACAAGCACAGGAAAAGATATGTGTTTTTTGTTACATTTTACTTTACTCTTTTCTTTCTTCTTCTTCTTCTTCTTCTTCTTCTTCTTCTATGTCTTTATCACCCCTCGCCTTGTGATCATCTCGCAATAATTATAAATTACTATAATAATTGGCGCCAAAATGGGAAATCATGTTGTTACTTGTATCTGCCAATTGCCGCCGTCACACACACAACCTGTGCGCACGAATACAAAAATAACCAACGATCAGATCCACATACATATAAATGATAATCATAAATATTTATGTTTGTTTCTTGTTTGTTTGTTTTTATTATTTTTATATGTGAATTCCATACAGAAATTTTCGGCTCTTTTTCAACTCTAATTTCATTTCATATTTAATGAACGCTTATACGGTTGCAGTTGAAAGTCTTAAGATACACGCTTATACTCGTACATATAGCCGTAATTATCATAACTATGGTATGCACTGTTATGAAAAAAATAACACACATTTATGTGTACACATATATACATATATATATATGTACACATAAATACTTATATAGTTACAATGATTATTATTTAATTAGTGTAATTACTTCAACCGCATTTCATCTGATATAATAACATTAACAACAATGGCAATAGCACAACTGAACAACTGAAAAGGAAAAGATGAAAAAAAGAAAAAGAAATAGAAAAAAAAAAAAAAACAAGAGCACATACCTGAAAAGAGATGATGTGTTTACTTTCTATTCCACAGTAGATAATATCTGAATTTACCGCCTTTCAAATGGCAGATTGATGGACACAGTTTGGCTCGTGGTTTCTATGCTTAATCATCAGTAAATATCTAAAAGAACAACAATGAATCCGTATTGTTTGCTTATCATTATCAGCATCATCATCGCCATCATCATCATCATCATCATCACCATCATCATCATCATTCCTGTCTTTGCCAAATTAATATTGTCACTTGAACATGCGAGGAATTTGTTAACATAATATATCTGTCATAAACATCATAATAAAATATTAAAGTTGAGTTATTAACTGATTCCACTACACACACACACACACACACACACAAACACAAATACACACACAACTCACGAACAGCCAACAGCCAACAACAGTAAAGGAAAAATAAAAAACAAAAATATAACTAACAAGTAGACATACACACACACACATACATACACACACACCTATACAGAACGCACTCATATATGCATATGTGTACATATTTATGTCTACATACGCACAAGCTCAGATTTATGAAGACAGATATTATAGTTTTCATCTTCAATTGGAAGCTAAATGGAGATGGCAGCATTTTTGAAAGCAACATAATGGATGTACAACACGTACATGACGTTTGGCGCGCTGATCTTGTTGATATTTGTGGTGAATGGTTGGAAAAAAAGAAATTTTTCGCCTTTTCGCTTCACTTACTGTATTCATAAAAATGGGCATGGGATGCTACTACTAGAATTGTTACACTTTTGAAAGAATCTTAAACGGATTAGACATGTGTGTGTGTGTTTGTGTGCACAAAAAAGCGATAAAACAATGATTAATTTCAAACACCGATCGAGATATATATTTGTAAACTATTATAGGAGTTTCATTGCTTGCAAACTTGTATTCTCTTTTACTTTAAAGTTCTACATTATTCGAATCACTTTTGATTCTGCATCAGGCACTTAAGTTTCTTCCAAAAAAAAAAAAAAAAAAAGACAGGTAAATATATTATTATCCATTATTTTCCAATTCGAAATGTTAAATAAAGTCCTGAAGTTCATATAAGATTGGATGGATTTCTTTTTCCCCAAGCTAATATTTTGATATGAAACGACCAGATTACCTATTTTGTAGAATAAGGCGAAAGTTCAATTTATATTTGGAAGCTTGCGCATTCTAAAGAGCATACGACCTCTACAGTATTTTACTAATATTTTTGACGTTAAATTTATTTGGAAATTTTGAGAATTTTGCTCAAGAAAATGAGTGTACTTTTTAATGTTAAATAATGGCATCAAGTAAAAATTTAGTTTTGTAGAAGCTTACTTAACTGGGTAGATAATGGACTCGTTTTTTTTTTTTATAACCAAATAAATACCGCTGGTGTAATGGAAACGAAATGTGAAGGGAAGATATGTTTTAATTTACGAACCACTACTTTTGAAAAAGTCCACTTTCTATGAGATTTCCCAAATTTATATAGATAAAATTAAAAAAAAAAAAAAAATTGACATTATTTAAAGTCGAACGCCGTTCCGGCAGTCTAATAATCCGAAAAATGATGGCTGTTGTGTAGATCCTTAGTTTCTCTTAGGAAGGCTACAAATTCATTGAAACTGACTTTGTTGAAGCTACATCAAGCATCCCCCTATAGAATGGACACTTAAGATCTTGATAAATATGAAAAAAAATCATGAAAGAAAATGAAACCAGTCCAAGCAATATTACAGTAATATAACAACTGTAACTGTGTCGTTGTATAATATAAATAAACTATTGTGTATAATTGTTCAGAGATAACCAGAGTAAAATGTACAGTAAAATTACAAACTCATTAGAAGCACAATGAATTACTACAAAGGTTTAATGTTATATATATAGTAAAAACATACATCGTCGACTTGAGAAAAACGTCCACTTTAAAGAAACCTACGCAATATGCGTTGAAAAGAATTGTATCTATCGTCCATCAAGAAAAAAAAAAGTATTAAGCTGGCATTACTTATTTACTATCGAAAAACTCCGTGTCGTGCAAAGACTTAAACAGACCAAACATAGCAGTTTTATGTCTTCAATTTGAAAGCTCTAATAAAAGTCGAATTTTTATATCTTAATATGAAAGAGTAATCAAACGCGCGTCTTTCGTAAGCAACTAAATGAGTATCCTCTCGTTTACGTATTGAACATTCAGTAGTTATTTCATGTCATGAAAGATGTGTATCACAGTTACTTATGTATACATGTACACAGAATCACCATCGAACGCATAATAGCATACACTGACAAACACTCGAAACGAATCAATCATTAAGACACGAATTTGCCAAGATTCAAACATTTCAACATTATAAACATGACATTCGAACAATGTTGACATATTTGGCGTTCCAGGGTAATGTCAAGCACAGATAAATCGAAAAAGAAGAGAAAAAAGAAGTAAAACAAAAAAAAAAAACATTTAAAATAAAATTTTCTTCTACTTAACGTGTTTGTTTTTTCTGTTTCTTTTTTTTTTTTTTGGTTCTTTTTTTTTTGTATTTTTGGCTGCAAACTGTTAAATGGTGACTGGTTGTCAAAAAATCAAACATTTTTACGTTGATTTGTTTGGGCATAATAATCTTTTTGTTGCTAAATTTTGTTTTTCAATGTCTGAATACCTTCCGCGGCTGGGTTGAAGGCAATTGATGATGATCGTAAGCAGAAGAGCTAATTTTGTTTTTATTTTTCAACCGAAGAATCTCGTAACAAATTTTGATCCAATTTGATAACGATGACATGAGAAAATAATCATCACGAAAATCCAAAAAAAAAAATAAAATTAAAAATTTCATATGTATGTATGTATGTGAAAAGAAGTATAACGATATTATTAGATCTATATAAACATTTTTTTTTTTTTTTTTTCTAATAAAAATATATCTGCAAAAATATTAAAATTTATCACTTCGTAATCTTGTGTAAAATGAACATATGATAACTTCCGCGCGGCTAATGTAATAGTGGAAGGTAATGATATGAAAAATGTCTACTGTTTCGATAACTATATGGCTGACTGTAATAAGAAATCATGCTAAGCTTTAGATTAACTGGCAAAAGCATAAGATCGTAGCATGAGAGGAAGAGACTAATTTACGGGATAACACAATTAATGAGTAATAAACGCAATTAAGTTTGTAACGAAAATTAGTTTTATTTTTCTTTACAATCGAGAATCGGCCTTTGCTATAATAGTATCAAATAATACCCTAAATTGTTCTAGGTCAGTGCAACTTTTGCTATTCACATTAGCTCTTTGCATAAACAAAATTCTAGTACAATCGAAAAGCACACTGAATAATAGGCTCTGAACGGATTAAGGGGATTATTTTCAAAATTTATTAGGGAAGTGTAGAGACCTGAATTTCTACCTTTTCTTATATTTTTAATATTATGAATGTGTGTGTGTGTAACACTTTATATAATATAAATAATTAACATAAATGATACTTAGATATGATATCATAATTTTACACAATAATTTCATATTATTTATTGCGTCCGATGGCCTTTGCAAAATAAATATAATAAAACTAATATAAGTTTATTAGAGCTGATTATAATAATAATAAAAAAAAAGAAGAGAAAAATTTCCATATTAAAATATTACCCTCTTTTTCCCCGTCGTCTTTAATAATTAACAAACATTCTGAGGATTACGCAAAAAAAGAAACGAAAACATTTTCGCCAGCAAGGTGTTAGTCGCAATATATTCTTGTACGAATGTATTCTCGTTGATGTAAATTAAGTTCTTAATAGTTCATGAACTTATTAGCAATTTCCTGTTATTATTGCCACCGATGTGTACATCGAACACAGGATCGAACACAGCATTCAAGACAACGGCGACGAAAAACACACACATGTGAATAAAAACATTGATTTCCTCTTAAGGAGGCCATCACATCTCGTTGCCTTAGATTGTTGCTGATATAGTTGCTATCAAAATACATTTGTATGTGCATTCACATGAGATATGTATGTCGGATCACCCTGAACCTTCTCAAAATGTTTTCTTATTAAGCACGTGATAAACTACAACAACAAATATCTGAAAAAAATGTAATTTTATTAAATTGCAAAAGTATCAAGAAGAATGAATGAAAAAATACTTACGCGATTTTTTTTTTTTTTTTTAAACTCAAACTCAATTTATAGCAAAGTTTTTAATTAGTAATAGTGTAGTAGCAACAGTGGCGTAATTCAATCGCCACAAAAAGGTAGGCGTAAATCTGTTCTTTGTAGAAAGTAATTTTTTAAACGCTACCATCATCTATAAGTAAGAGAAGATTTTAAACTTTATTACCCAACGGATGAATGTAACTTAGAGCGTAGCTCTAGTGTGGTTGAAAGATATGAAAAATTTCTTCGAATCTCAAAGTCGAATTTTTTTTTTCAACCTTATCTCCGCTAACTGTTCAAAAGGAGGGGAAACTTTTTCCGGTCTTTATTTACAATGATTGTAAGATTAAACAACGAGACTTTTTATTATAAATCAGAACTAAAATTAAGCGACTACGTCTCAATTTGTTGATATTTGATCTAAATATTAGTTTGGGGAAAAGGTAATCCATTATTTTCCAATTCGAAATGTTAAATAAAGTCCTGAAGTTTTTATAAGATTGGATGGATTACCTTTTCCCCAAACTAATATATGTGTTATGCTATTAGTACCATCCAAATGCAATGGCCTACCTGCTGTTGAATTAGCTGCTACGCCATATATCTGTTGTTCAGTTAGATGCTTCACTCAACTTACTAAAAAAGTTAGAAAACTTCGGGTCTTTCTTGAAATCGAGCATTAGTCGAGGTTTAGGATTATAGCCGGTTATGTTCCAAATTACAAATACACCAGTAGATTATGTGCTTACCCTTTGATATGTGGGTATTTGATCTAAATAGATAGCTAATAAATGAATAAATAGATAGCTAATAATTGAATCCCAAGGTTTTAGCGAGCAAACTTCCTATACGCTTTACGTGACCTACGCCTGTACAGGATCGAACATATTTATTCTCTCGTATCTTTTTTTTATGTTAAAATTTTTAATGGATTTCCTCACTTAAAAAAAAATTAATAATAACTTTACTTAGTTAAAATTGCATTAGGTAATGCGTCTTCAACATGCTAAAGTCCGTAAAAAATCAGAACAAAAATTTTTTTAAAATTATTCGTCACCTAGTCATAGGGAAAGAAGTGGAGTAAGAAAGATAGGATATGGTATCAGCCTGGGAGGCAATTGCCCGACACCAGTAAATGTCACGGCTTTATCGCTCGAACATACTACGTCTGCGATCATCGGTTCATCGTACTGAAAGTATAGTGTACCTCACTGGAAATTGCAACAGAATATGACAATTTAATAGTCGCGCTTCTTCTCTAATGTGTTTACGTACGTCGCGATAGAAAGCTAACCGCGACGCTGCCATTCAGAGACTCAGTTTCGTTCTGTGGTGGTTCGTAGTAGTCTTCACAATCGACAATTAGCGGAATATTCAATTAACGGTTCCATTCGGCTCTTTATGAGTTTAAAATCGGTTAAGCATCATCCACTGTTCCTCTCCCTTGGTCCTTAGAAATCAACGCGTGGATCTCCTAATTTCTGTTTCGATACAAACTCTTACTTAACTTTCTGCATGAGAACACAAATAAGATCGGACACGGATACTCGGGAAGAAAGTTCAATTTTTTTCCGCCATACCTTTTTTGCATATAAGTGAAGAGTACATTTTTTTTTTTTTAATTACTATTAAATATTGAGAATAAAAAGCTTACTAAGGGCTTTCTGTTAATAAGCGAAAAACATGTATCGGTTTACCGATTAAATTTTAAAATAAAAAATTAATTTAGTGTTTATATTAAACACAAAAAAAAAAAAAAAAAAAAAAAAAAAAAAAAAAAAAAAAAAAAAGAAAGAAAAAGAGAAAATCACGTACCCCTCTAATGTAATGTATGTACAAGAGAGATATTGATAATATGAATGTAGATTTCATTTCATTTGGCTTTTCGTTCGCGTATTGGTATTAAGCATTGGGATCTGGTGAGTGTATTTACTTTTCTTCTGTTATGTTTATTCAACATGCTGCTGCAACATGAAAATTTGCATCACCTTATGTAATCTAAATAGAAATGTTAAGTTTGCACTCGTATCAATGAATTCGATCGTACGGCGATCATGTAATCCACTAGCAAAAATCAATACGAGTTCTGTATAAATTATAACTTTTGCTTTAACTTGCTGCTATGTGCATATACGACATACCCACATAACATATCATACATACATGCTTGGTGTTCGCGGTTCAAGTTTCAACTTGTGCTCGGTACATGCCCATTTCGGTAGGCATATATATATATATATATATATATATATATAGAAGAATAAGGAATTCTTTTTGTTTTTGTGTTCTTGTGTTCATCTTTGCCTTTTGCTTAGAGAGAATTCGTTTTGTTAGTTTGTGGTAACTCAAGTGATTAATGAGTGTTTCTGCATAACATGCAGCATTGTCTCGTGAAATGGTAGCATACGATGGCAGCTATCATGTTGTGTTTGCTGACAGTCGTACCATCATTTGAACATGTTACAATTTAATGAATTACATATGAATATGTAATGATATCAATATCCACAAAGTCAGAGTTCGAATATGGGCTTTTGATGTACTACTTAAGGTGTCTGAAGCGTGTATTTGTGTTTGAGTGTATACTTATGTTTGTGTATTCTATATATATGTATTGCATATATATGTAGTGATTTACGATATTTCAAATCAAGAGTAATAATTATAGGAAAAAAAATAAACTTTAACAATATATTATAGCTTTCGCGATTTTTAAAGTTTTGCTAACATCCTTTTCTTGTAGACGCGTTGGAAAACTCGGTTAACTTACTTACTGGTGGGTATTGAACGCATAAAAATTGTTCATTATTTATGCAAAAATGTATTCGAATTTTACGTTTTGCTCCTTTTGTAAATTGGTCGTGTGCCTTTACTTGTATATATATATAGATCAGTATGCGAGCAAGAGAGTCGGAGAGAGAGAGAGAGAGAGAGAGTGTGTGTGTGTGTGTGTGCTTTGGAATGGAGCATAGTACGTTTCGTTTCGTTTCGTTGGAATCTTGTCAGGCTCTTTAGGTATTTATGTTTGCTCACGCGTATTCACCAATGTCATGCATAGTAATGTTTTCTGCATGTCATTGTGTTCAGGGATATATAAAAAGATTCTTTTGCTAATGTATGCGTTTAATGTATTTTATTTTGTGTATATATATGGCAGCTCTGCGAAGCGTGACTTAAGTTGTGAAATAATGACGTTGTTGTACACCTTCGAACAAATTGTTTGATACCTTAAGCGAACGTATAACTATTCCGTGAGTATGTCAGTTAGTATATCTATTCGACAATTCATCCATAAGTATGTCCGTCCTGTCTTTTATGCTTAATTGCATGATGTGATTAAGTTGTAAATCACAGCTTGGCTGCCTATCAATGTCCACAGTGCGGCTACGATATTACAAAACCATATATGTGATTCTCACGAACTCAATTAAATTTTCTAAATCAAGTGATCTTTAGGTATGAGTTCATAAAACTCATTGGAACCATGATGCATTGTCATAAAACTTACATGTACTCAATGCATTGATGTACACGCATAATATTAAAGTATGAAATGACAATTAATATTAATGACGAGATCATTTAAATTCAATATGGCAGACTGTACATTTTCACTCACCTATGCTTGGTTGAATATTTACTATCTATCTATCTATCATCATTATTTATTACTACAGCGCTTCTATAATTTATTTGAAATACTATTTTTTCTCTTCTCTTTGTTTTCTTTTTTCTTTTTTTTTCTTTTTCTTTTTCTTTTTCTATTTTAGCTCTTTTGGATGCAATAAAGAAAATCGGAGACAAAGTACACTTTGTAACTATTGTATATATAGTTTTGGGCCCATACAGATTATGGGCATATCTGAGGAAGTCAAGCTGGACGAGTTACCACAAGAAGCCAAATTAGCTCATCAGGATGCTATTCCTGACCGTTCGGCCTCCTGCACAGTTACAGCTGTTGGTGGTGCCCCAAGTGGTGGGACAAATAGTCCAATATCCGATACAAACAGCGACGGTGAATTAGATGATTACGCTCCAAAACGTAAACAACGTCGCTATCGTACAACATTTACCAGCTTTCAATTAGAGGAATTGGAAAAAGCCTTTTCGCGTACTCATTATCCTGATGTTTTTACAAGGTCAGATTTTTTATTATAATTTCTGTGATTTAATGACTGATTAGTTAAAAAAATGAAATCAGAAAATTATATTCGCATTTAGTAATTACGATGTCAAATACTCCGCTTTATCTTATCAATTCTTGTGAGGATTGTGAAATGATTTATCAAAAGTGGGCGTATGAGACGGCCGGTAGGAACGTTGGCCAGTTAGGAAGGTCTAAGTAATATTTGTAACAAGTTAGATCAATATTTTTAATTTAAATCTTTTGTCAATTACGCCTGTGGTTGTTGGCAAATCATGCATAAATCATGCATAAGCTTCGGCCTCAGTTGCATCTTCTATTTCGTTTGGTCGTTTCATAAAATGAAATAAAAATAACAATAATAATAATCATAAAAAAGAATTAGATAAAACAACAGATTATAGTAAAAAGCTAACATCTTAATTAGTAAGATAGTAATCATAAAAAAAACCATAGTTTGTATGAGCGAAACTTGTCTATACGTATGTATATTAGAGTCTATACCATTGTTCGAATCAATCAAATTATTAGGTGTTTGCAAAAGTTTTGAGAGTTTTTCACTTGAAAAAATCGTTTATTGAGAAAAAGTGACACAATATATATTAATCAAAATATTTTCCTTCATGTTTCGCATCTTTTTCCCAACTTTCTCGCAAAGTGGTGATTCCTTGTCGGAAGAACTCGTGATCCATGACTCGACCCTTTTTCGGAGTTCTTCAATTTTGTGAAACCGCGTGCCACCCAAGCCATACTGCATCGATCTAAGCAAAGTGGTATTTAGCACACGCTATGTCTGATGAGCACGCTGGGTGCGACAGAACTTCTCATTCGAGCTGCAACAATCTATCCTTGACCACTTTTGCAAAATGTGACCGATATGACATTTTCAGTCAATTCGTATGGTAGACATTTTCTACCCTTTGGTGCCTTTCTAATTGCATGTAAACGCCTGGAAACAGTTAATTTATCAACTGCTAAGCTATTTCGAGGCTGTTTGCGAATTTGAGTTGAGTTTGCGTTTTCGAATTGTCTTAGTCCTCCAAGCCGATCTTTGTCCATGACACCGAAATCACCATTTTTAAACCATCGAAATCAAAAGCGACAATTGCGATATGATGGATTAGCATCACCATAAAGTTCTAAAAGTTTTTGAGGGGCTTCAACAGCAGATTTCTTCAAATCGTGAATGTTGAAAATGAATGTAGAAATTGAATGTAGAAAATGCAATTTTGAGCATTCCATGATTAGCGGCTGTATACAATGAATAATTTAATAAAACTAAATGGAAAATTTGTGTTTTAGGTAGAGGAAGGTCAAAATTATCGAATTCAACCCCGTTCCTTAACGTAAGAACGGTAACCGGAAAAAGTTGCCTATCAAAACTTTTGCAAACACCTAATAAAATTCAACGTTCAATAAGAGTTTAGTGTAGAAAGCGTGTAGAGCTCAATTACCCGAAATCTTTTAAGTAGACGGTGAATAACTTTGAGACTTTAATTGACTTGGGGGCCCTTGATATGTGTTTTCCAAATAGGGCTGTCATAAATTAATATTGATCGGATGCTTATTTGATATAAAAGATGTTTTTTTTCAAATAATTCAGATTTAAATATAATTTTAGTATTCAGAAGAATTTCAAGATATTTGACATACATATTCAGAAATATTCGTTAATTTTGCAATAAAAAAAAGGTAGTGAGGGAATTCTTTTAATGTGTCATAGTTTGGAATTCAGTTACGTTTGTTTTAATTTTTCATTTAGAGAAGAGTAATTGGAAGCTAAAGAAGGAGATTTACTACATCTAATGAAGTCTCTACTAAATCTGAGGAAGTCTTTTGACAACAATTTTCATGTATTGGGAGCTTTAAAATAAAAAGTGAAAAAGAAGTATAGTAACGGTGATGAAATAAATGAAGGAATTGTTCTTATAGATGATCTACAATTGTTAACATCTACTGTGAAAATTATACTTTTGACAAAATTTTCAAGTAATTTAGAAAGATAAGAAGAGATATTAAGCAATTCTATCTTATTTTAAAGAACCTTGTGTCAGACAAAATGCTCAAATGCTTTCTCAATATCAATAAGGAGAGTGTTTTGTTTAATTTTGACCAACGAACTTAAATTACGTGCTACGATCTAAAATCGCACTTAGGTGTTTTTCCACCGAGCTTGAAAGACTAGTCGGACGATAACTATACACATATTTCCTTACCTTGTTTGGAAATAGGAACAATTTCGGTTTTTTTGATAATAAGTGTAGAGTAGGAGTGTGCCATGCAGAAGATAAATATTTTGACTAAACTATATTAACCGCTATGAGAGAATTTGTTAGCCGACGGTTGTCTCATTAGGAAACTGTCTATCTGAAAAGGATAGCATGGATCATATACTTTATGTTTATATAGTTCGATATTTATGTTGAAGGAGCTTGCCTGTCTGAAATGTTTCGAAAATAAACGCATTTTTCAATTTGCAAAAAAGTGAAGGTCGTGATTTTTACCATAGACAATATATACTTTCGATCGATAACAATTAGAGGATACAGGGTCAAGCTTTGAAAATTTGACACCCAAGGTAGGCCCATAATTCCTTTAGATGGTCGTAAATGAAACGGATTTGGAGAATTTCACTTGGTTTGATTTAGTTCCTGTTAAGCTTATAATGACAAGCAAGCGAAGCAACATTAAGGCTGGACCGCTGAAAATTTGTTTAATTCTTTTACTTTCAATATTAAATCGATTTTTGAGCTCTGCTCTTATTTCCTCAATACCCAGTCCGGAAAATACTAATTTATTGCTTAACTATCCTTAAAGCTCCGGGTATGAAAAAATTGAAAATTTTTGTTGATCAGTTTTTCCACAAATTCGAAGCATTTCTACATCAAAGCAGGTAATATTTTTGTACCAATGAAGAGATTAGGCCGCCTACCACAATAGGTAGAATTTTTTCCTGAATTTTTATGTTTATGATCTAAATTTGAGAACATATTGGTGATATTCATGTCATTAATATGACTGTCATTGGCCCCTCTTCAAATCTTTTACTTATTTTTAACTATTGAGGTGCAGTTTAGGGAGAGGCTAACACTTCTACCTTTAGCTCTAATTTTATTAGTTTTCATTTTAAGATGATAGAAGCGAATAAGAAAAAGTTTTACTATTTAATTTAGCCTTTAACTTTGGATATCTGTCACTTATGAAGTTTTGAAAGTTTGAAAACGTGTTGAAAATTCAAATGTTGCTCGTTCCTATACTCTGTTCCTGGTCTTACAGAACGTATACGCTTTACAGAGTCTCCAATACGTATTTTCGCCGATTGCAAAGCACACTGATTTGTCCATTCGCTTATGGAGACACTGATGAATTTTAGAATGAAAATCTATTAGTTGTTGCTTTGGAGAGCATACCTTACCTCTAGAAAGAGCGGATTTTGTGTCACTATCTAGAGTCAACGATTTTTACTTTCCAAGCAAAACAGGATAAAGAATTCGTATGAATTTCTTTGATCAAAATGTAACACCACATTGGGAAGATGCTCATAATTGTTTCCCCTAAGAATAAAGCCAAAATCTATAAACAGTATTTCAAAAGCAATCGCAAAAAATTCATGAGCGAAAGTGAAGCGAAGTGTAGTTTGATCATCGATTGCAGAATCATCGTTAGAGTGACTGCTGGTGAAGTTGTCCACGTTAACAGATTTCGATTCTTGCACTTTTATCTGTTGCAAAAGAACGTTTCAAGGTTGCAGATAGGTTTCCTCAATTAAAGACCTTTTCATAGATGTCGGCGATTACTTTGAAGAAAAATCACTTCAGGTTGGGAATCACATCAAGGACGGAACAAATAAATGTGAGAATCGTTAAGAAAAATGTATTGGGTTTATAGTCCTCGTGCGAATTAAAAAATTTCATTCCTATATTTGATCAAATTTCAGAAGAAAATAGTCAACTATTCTTAACAACTGTTCACGTATGCATGAGCTTCGTAGACCCTAACTTGTAAGGTCATCAATATTCATATAATTATGTTTTTTTTTTTTTTTTAAAAAAAAAACTAAAGAACCGTAAAAATCAAAAGCCTTTTTTTAATGTGTAATTTTTTTTCTTTTTTATCATAATTGACCCAACGTACATGTGTGAAGATTTTTCATTATATTTCATTACTTCCTTCAGTCGCCTACAAGGCATGTGCGCGCTGTTGAACGCAAAATCTTGTTTTTTTTTTTCGACATACACGTGTATATGCATATAATTTCTGTAATTTTTATAATGAATAATCATGTTTTCTATAATTGAATTTATTTTTAATAAAGTTTACAGGTCGTGATTGAGTATAGTTGCCATCACAGAGAAACATCCACTGTATGTTTAAAAGTTACAGGCACCATCAACGGTTTAACACTGATTGGTAGCTGTGTTGATATAAAAATTTATGAAATTATTTTTACATTACATTACCTTCAGTGGCGTACGAAAAGATGGAATAATCGGGATTTAAAAATTCTAAAAATTTCATCCAATTTTCATGTATTCCATCAACATTTAACACATCTACTATGCTTTGAATCTTGAGTGCTTTGAAAACCCAATTTGTTGGGCTGGCAAAAGTATTTAATTGACTTTTACGGAGTATTGTTGCTTTTCTCGGTCACCTTTTTACACCCACCATTACAACAATTTCAACACGTTTAAGGTTATTCAATTTGTTTATGATAATAGAGTACAGCTTGATGCAGTGTAAACGTAAAATACATTGTGACGTGATAATATTAAGCTTTCATGTTAAAACAACTTCACTTGATTTACCCATTAGGTGAACAAAGCAACTAACGAGGCAAACTTACATAAACTTAATTTGCTGTGTTTCACGTTTTTTACTCCATAAAAGTGGCCAAGAAACACTTTTGGACGTCAATCTGACGGTGTGCAAATGATAACATTTTCATACATCCCGCTGACTACGTTTTATTGAACGTCTCATCGCAGTCTTTCCTAAATACGTTATCAACTTTCGATCAAGCCTGACTTTGGTTATTCGATTATGACCCTTACACATGTAAAGTGTTGTGCTTATATGTATAAATATCTTTAATATGTACAGGTTCATATCGCATCGTTCCTTTTATCTTTACATTGATGTATAACCAAGCCGTCGGTCTTTTAACTGAAAGTAACAGTACACAACCACTTATTATTGTGATAATTTAAATGAAAATGTGTTCAATTTTTTACTGTTCTTTCTTCTGAATTTTTAATTAGCTACACTTTTTGTTGTTGCTATAATTAAAACAAATACAAAATAAATTAATTTTTTGCGTGGCTCCTGATGCATTATTTTCATAAATATATGTTGGGTTGGCAACTAAATAGGTGCCTAATAAAAGGTTTTTTTTTTTTTTACTTAGAATAAAGTTTAATCTCTAATGTATTTTCCATTTTGTTCGATGACCTTCTGTCATCTTTCTGACAACTTGACAATTCTATGCTCGTAGAAAGTCTGATCGTTTTCAGCCAAAAACTGAATTAAGTGAGATTTTACAGCTTCATCATCGTTGAAAGCTTTATCACAAAGGGATTTGGCCAAGGATCAAAATAGGTGGTAATTCAATGGCGCATGTTCAGGATTATATGTTGGGTGTACCATCAATTCTCAACCAAGAGCCATTAATTTGCGCCGGATGGTCAAAAAAATGTACGGTCTAGCATTGTCGTGGTGGAAAATGACACCTTTACGATTGATCAATTCTGGTCGCCTTTCCTTGATCGCTGAATTCAATTTGTCCAATTGCCGATAGTAGACCTCTGAATTAATAGTTTGGTTCCTTGGAAGCAACTCAAAATATAATGGAGCTTTCCAATCCCACTAAATTGACAGCAAAATCTTCTTTTGTTGGATATGTGCCTTTGAACTGGTTTGCGATGACTCATTACGCATGCAATGCGATCGTTTTCGATTGACATTGTTGTATACAATCCACTTTTTGTCTCCAGTGATGATTCGTTTTAAAAACGGATCGAATTCATTGCGTTTAAGCAATAATTCGCAAGCGCTAATGCGCTTTGTCAAATGAATTTCTCTCAAATCTTGGAGAACCCAAATATCCAGCTTCTTAACGAGACCGACACGTTTTAAATACTTCTGAATGGCTGTATTTGAAACATTTAACTTTTTTGCCATCTCCCGTGTAGTTACATGACGATCCGCTTCAATGATGGTTTGGATTTCATCCTCATTAAGCTCAACTGGTCGACCTGAACGTTGGTCATCTTTAAGAGAAAAATCTCGAAAACAGAATTTTTCAAACCAATTTCGACATTGTGTTTTCTTTAGGGGCTTCATCACCATACACATCACGTAAGTTTTTGGCAGTTTGCACTGCGTTCTTTCCTTTAAGAAAATAATAAAGCAACATAAGGCGGAAATGTTCGCGCTTGGACTCCATATTAATGTGTAGGTAAAATAAAAAAACTTTAATAAA
>KK351199.1:101633-112430 GCA_000671755.1 Glossina brevipalpis
AAAATCTATTATAAAAACGGGAAAAGTTATGCTGTGACCGCTCGCAAACTTCACTGAATTTTCGATCGAGAAAGTGGATCCAATGCTCCAACAATTCTAGGTCTCCTTTGAGTCGACTTACCGGTCGGTCTCTTGAAAATAGTTCTGCTGTAAACGATAGTGTCGCCAAAAACGTTAATTGGGCATCGTCCTCAACAACTTCTAGTTTTAAGAAGCGCTCAAATAAAAATATTACAACTCGTTCTAAAAATACGTGTTTTCATTTTTAAATGAAACAGCACATTACAATTTTTATATATTTTTTTATACATTTTATTACATGACAACGTTCAGGTACCCGTACTGCGAACTTGATGAACGTGATATGCACTTTTTATCAATGTAAATCTCTGAATCGCTTATTCTTCTGTCCTTTATTGGAACTTGAACGATCGAGAAATTTAAAAGATTAGATTAAAAGACTAAAAATCAAAAAAATTAGGACGCGTCCTATCTTGGTAGAAATTTTTATACGCAACTTCTCGCTGATAGTTGGATATATAAACTTACAAATGTTTGACAAAATCATATCAATCATTGCTATGAATCAATTCGGGCCGAAGACAAATCAAAAAAAATTGTAATGATAGAGACCTTAGATCTTATTTTTGTATCTACCATCAAAGGATGGGTTATATTTCGTAAGACATAAGTTTTCGGTGTGTTGGTTTAGTTTAGCGGCTATCGGCGTTGGTTGTGGCGCTTCACTTTACTTATAGGCTAGGTGAAGTCAATACTTGACTTATCGCATTATAAATTTCACTTCATTTCAGTATAATCCGTAAAAAGTTGCTATTTATAGTTCGCAGTAAAGAAACTTCAATACCTTATCCTATTTACATTCTACCCGATCATCATAGATTCATCATATATTTGTATATATATATTTGTATATAAATATGTTAATAATTGAGTCTTGCTCCGAACGGTCAATCATCGGATCGCCCTCGATATTTTATCAATAAACCGGATGTACAATTTTTAATCTTAAACAAAATTGAAACTACCACCATGATGGGTATTCGTTTTCATAATTCTGAGTTTTGCAATCAGAATATTTATCCTCACAGATAACATTACGCCTATTCGATCTCACTGAGAGCTGTCACGGAATGCCATTATGAAATAGATCCCGGAATCAGCAACACCTTAAAAGATCTTTTCTCCCTTGATTGAGCTTATGTATAATATTATATAATCACTAACTAGCACATCTATCTTCGACGGCGGTTCACGCGTTAGGAAACTAGCTAAGGGCTCAATTCTATTACTTCTGATATTGATTTTATGATAATTAATGCTACCAACTTTTGGTGCCACAATCGAAATCGAAATAGTAGGCTTCGATTGAAAATATCTCCGTTGCCTAATAACTCGCCCGTAGCTTACTTACTCCGGTATAATACCTATGATAACGTAAAGCTATCTATAGGACCAAAACTAGCGTCGTCTATAACGTGACACTCCATATTACTAAACACGTAGAAGTAAGCTTCAAAGTTTCTACAAAATATATAAATTTTTGATGAACTTAGAATTCTGAATCGATCTAAACATGACTGTCCGTGTCTTTGCTACTTGGCTGCGTATCTGTCTACGGTAAGCATATTCCTGGTAACAATAAGTAAAATTTCGGCTTCAAATTTGATAAAAACTTTGAAAGTCTTAGCACATCAGTTAATATTGAAAATAGACCAAATTGTATAAATAACGTCCACATATAATGCCCACTGTGCAATATAAGCTGAGAACACCTTCTTTCTAAAAGCAAGAAGAATATTTTCTACTTTCCTACAAACGCATCCGCAAATATTTCCACGTACATTTTATGGATAATCTTATAGTACGCTGTACAAAAATGGAAAAAATCAACCACGCCCATTAAATAAAAGAATAAAAATTTTATTTCGTTCATTTTTTTTTTTTTTTTTGAATAAAAGTGGTGGGTATAAAGGCTTCAGCAAGCATAACTTTCTGACTTGTTTTTTTGTTTTTTTTTTTGTTAATTACTATCATCGTAGTGTAGGTATTAAACGGTAGGGTAGGTTTGAAGTCGATTACAATTTCGCTCTTTGTTAATCTCATCTCAACAAATTAATTTAAAGAAAAAAAAAGGCGATTATTGGTTTATTATGAATATTAGATTCATGTTCATGGGTTGTAATACATATCAAACGTGGTAATAGAGTAATAAAAAAATACAAAGTACAATTGTAATTGAATGCAGCAGCAAAACTATTTAGACTTTTAGAGTTTCCTTTAACTATCTATTAAGTATAATATTTGCTTTGATGTATTATTTCCTTACATATACAACATATATATATATAAACACATGAATGATTCAATTAGTTACGTTTGCTTTAATATCCGTTTTCCTTTTCTTTTTTTTTTTTCTTCTCACTTGTTTATTACAGAGAAGAGTTGGCCATGAAAATTGGCTTAACTGAGGCACGCATACAAGTAAGTTTGAATATATTAAATATAAAATTTAATTTAAATTAATTTACGGCGGCTGATTTCAACTAGAAATAAATGATTGATGATTGTTTCGAGCAAAACTTTCTTATATCATATGTAGCATAAGAGTTTTTATTATATTTATTGATTGGATTACCAAGCAATTATTGAGGAGGAAATGCACTAAAACATGCTAAACAAAGTGTACTTTTGTGCAAATTCTTGGGTATGGAAGGAAAAGTAATAAATAATAAAAATAAAAAAGTAAAAAAGTAAAAAAAAATAAACATAATAATAATACTCGAACAAAATGTTAAGTATAAAATTTATGTATTTAAAAAAGTTACTTTTTTGAAACGCCGGACCCATTCTCTCGAATTTCTCTTTAATTTAAAAAAAAAAAAAAAAATCAATTGACCCTAAAGCCTACAACTAGTGCACTGTGTAGGAGATTTTCAAAACAAAGAATTTTGTGTCATTAATGAGAGCCTGAATTAAAAATCTCAATCTTTTATTAATCAGATACGTTTGGATTAGTTTAACAAAAATATTTTAACTATTGCCCTAGAGAATCTCATTTTAAAAAATTTGTAAAAAATTCGATTGAGAAAAGAAAGAAAATTGCAGAAGTTTTTTCGTCACCCCTTTTGAAAAATCGGGTTCCGAGAAAAATGCGTTTCAAATTTTCAATTCTTTTATAGACATATTTTATTATTATAAAAGATTTTCTTTTTGTTAATTTTTCCATTAGTCTACCAGTTGAGTTCCATAAAACTGTCTGTTCTTTCAAGTTCAAATATTCTTTTTAAAGCGCACAAAATAAGAGAGAAAACGGCAAGAAATTAATCTATAGGCGAATTTATACAATTAACGTCATAATCTTCGTTACATATATTTTTAATATATTGACATAAGCATTGATTCCGTTTGAAATCAGTTGCTTATCTCTTCTTATCTAAAGCTAAGGTAACATGTGTTGTTCTTTGAAAATGAATATTTTATAAACACATCCGTTAGTGTATCAAAGAGAGAAGTTAGAAATCAACAGATAAATCATTATACTGGGACGCATTTTATTAGCAGAATTAATTGAAATTGAATAACTTTATCTTTCCAATGTGTATTCAGCAGGAAGTTGAAAAGTCTTCTAAGGCGATTATTTTAAAATATAAATGAACATATTTAACACTTCCATCCAATAGCAAGCAATTGCTGTAAGTATTTTATCAAATTGCCCTTTATTAATCATCATAATCATAACAATATCCGCTGGTTATTCTCCAGTTGATTTCAAAAAGTATGTTTTCATACATCTACCGGATGGAAGAATATTTTACTTTTAATATGTTTTGTCCTTTTATGAAATTCAGGATTTTTTATTAATTTTATCGGAGTTTGGTTGACCAAATCAATTTCTCCTCGAACCAACTCTTTCAATGATGGTTACACTTCCTACAGAGGACAAAATGTAATGAGATTGTATTTTTTCAAAATACTCACGCTTTGATATCCTTTTGACAGTTTGATATGACTGTTGTAAACAACTGATATAAATTCCGACACATCTTCCCTGTTAGGTTAGTAACTGCAGCATTTTTTGTCTTTTACTTTAAACAATTGTTGTTGTCAGTGGGTTTCGAAACAAAAAATCTCTTGAACATCGTTCTATTTTGTCCAAAAAAAAAAAAAAATTAAATTTCTTGTGCTGTTGCATCAGAAATGTTGCAAAAATGATACGGCGATGAATGTTTATATCAAGATCAGAAGCTTTTAATTGGTAAAAAAATTATTTAATGAGGGCCGTCAAACAATCGTACCTCAAACGTACCCCATCTGGGAAGACCATCAACATCAATTACTGATGAAAACATCAATAAAATCAATCGATTGGTTCCAGGAAACGTTATAGACATTGCTGGTATATCGCAAAGAAAAGTTTGCGACCTACATTCCTCTTCATTGACAAAAAAATCCCGGATTATCTATGAAATGCTATGCATGTTTAACTCACGTCTGAACCCACTTATAATATGTGATGAAACCTTTGGTGGTATTAATGCCATTCGGCAGTTTAGTGTAGTTGCGACCAGTGAGAACAAATCAAATATTCACTTTGTCGGACAAACGTTAATTAGCAACACATTTATGCCGAATATTCTCTCGTTGGTCGAATTGGAATAGATATTGAAGACAAGAAGCACCAATTTTGTTGATATTTTAACTGCTTTGAGAATTGGAGAATTAAAAACACCGCTTACAGAGATTTTAATGGATCACATAAAGGACGATTATACTGATGAAATTTCTATCGATAAAGCTCTACTTAAAAATGAGCCTCCAACGGTCATAACGTACGAAAAATAGTTCAAAACGGACGAAGCTGCTTAAACGGGAGCAAAGCCAAAATAGACGTAAGGTAGAGTATCATATTGTGTTTGGTAGAATTGAAAGGTAATTTTGCATCATCCTAGCTGAGTTTCCAATGTCTACTGTCAACAGCTAAAGCAGTTAAAGTTTGCGATCGAAACTAAATCGTCCAAGAACTGATTCAAAGGAATTCATCACGACAATCCAACACATGCTTGATAACTGTGCGGAAATTGAGAGAGTTTATATGTAAAGTTTTCTTGTAAAGAACCTATAGCCTGGTGCGATTATTATTTAATTTTCTACGCACGTGACTCCCTTCGTAGTGTAAAATTAATTGGAAAAGAGACTTATAAAAAGCACTTAATTCAGGTTTTCGATCAACCTGATGTCATAAAGAGTTCTGCAATTGCAGGCCTACCATGAATGTTGGTCTTGCGAAGCTGCTCATTCATGCTGGTCCTTTCGAAACATGTTGCTCTCAAATGTGTTTTCAGTTCTGCTGTTACTTTTGCCGCATTAGTTTTATGTTGTTTTGCTGCAATCCTGGTAGTATATTGCTCATAGTGTTCATATTATTTTGTCTATTATTTAAAGGTTTTACCAGAAATATGACAAAAACATATCGATCGAAATGGCTCAGTTTGGATTTGATTAAATTAGTGTAAAATAAAAATATGTTTGGGTTTAAGTAAAAACACATTAAAAATTTTTCTTTGTTTTCTTTGTTGAAGATTGCTGGCTTTGAACTTTTCCATAAACTCCCCTGAGCTATTTTTTAGCTTCAGTTAAGAACTTAGAACTTTAAAAACACCAGTAACGGGCAAAATGGTCAAAACTTCTCTTACTTTCTCGTTTTCTATTTAAATTCCTTGTTTTTCACTTGTCGAAAATAAATTTTCGAATCCAATTACTACTCACTCTTTCTCTCTCAACCCTTTTAACGAACCATTACATTTTATTAAAACGTTCATGCATTACTATCTTGCCCTAACATATTTATCAAGCGCATTAACAATAGTTATAACATGAGGTAGCATATGTTTAATTTTAGTTTTAATTCAACTTCTGAAAATGTAAAGGGAAAAAAGGAAAAGAACGCCATAGAATTCTTGTGTTTTTAGTTCTTAAACTCATTTGACCATAAGCCTTAAACTCAATAACAAACGAAAAAATTTAGTTAGTTGCGGTTACTGTTGCTAATGATTTTGTGCGGTAGTAAATCAACTCAACACTAATTAGTTAAGCTGGCAGATAGATGGTAAAAAAAAGGTAGCAATAAATAACATCAAAGAAAAAAATTAGAAAAAAATTTTAAAACGAAAAACAAAAGCAAAGAAAAACCTGATATCAGTAAAAATTTATGAAAATTAATTAAATAATAATTTAATATAAAATCAAAGAAATCAAAACGCGCGCGAATAACTCTGAAGTAAAAGAAAAGAAATGAATGAAATAAACATCATACGGAGATGAGTCAGCGTACTATACAGAAGAAAGGTCTAAGTTATGAATGAATTTTGTTTTATATACAGAGAAGAAGAACGAAATTGTGTTGTGAAGACAGTAACTTTACTTTCTTCTAAGAATTATTAAGAAAACGCTGTACGCGTCTTTATGAATTTAATAAGAAAGCAATAGAATTTAAAGTATTATGTATTTGTTTTTGTTTATTTAAGGTTTGGTTTCAAAATCGTCGTGCCAAATGGAGGAAACAAGAAAAGGTCGGTCCTCAATCGCATCCATACAATCCGTATTTACCTAGCGGACCGGGTGCTATACAAACAGTGGTTAGTTCGACATTACCACCAAATCCATTTACTCATTTGGGTTTTGCAAATTTACGTAAATCATTTGAAGCACCTGCGAATTTAGCCGCTTTTCGTTATCCTCATTTATCCGGAGCGCCTCATCTTTTACCTACGGGTTATTTCAATCAATTTCAAAGGTATTCCTTTAAGACAACAAACATTTATTTATATTTTTTTGTGTCTTTCGCTTATAGCATTCGATTCTTTTAAATAGAGCTCCACCACATATGCTACCGCCGGCTATGGCATCCATGTATTCGCCGTCAACGTCATTTCAATCACTTTTGGCTAATATGACGGCAGTACCACGTCCACCGTCCGTGGCAGCGAAACCTCCAATTTTAATTAGTTCACCCGATTTGCATTCGCCTAATCAATTGATTGGTTCCCCTCCAACATCACCGGCATCGGTAACTTCACAATCGGGATCTGCGGGACCACCATCACAATCGTTACCGTTACCGTCAGCATCGCAAATTGCATCAATTTCTTCACAAACCTCAGCGGTAGGCTTATCATTGGCTCATCAAACATTACCAGCAGCGATGAATGCACCGCCCCATAATGTGCCACAGGCTCCTGTCATTTTACCATCTCATCACTCACCTCAACAATCGGTTTCATCAACACCGACGGGTAGTAATATTCGTTCTAGTACACCACCTGAAGATCGACGTACCTCGTCTATCGCTGCTTTACGCCTTAAAGCTAGGGAACATGAACTTAAACTAGAATTGTTGCGTCAAAACGGCCACAACGATGTGCTCAGCTAATAGTCACTTAATCAAACAATAATTACAATTACAAGTAGCTAAGACCGCAATTACCGGTAATCATAAAAGTGGTGGTTGATCATTGCCCATTAAAACATGTTCAAATAACTTGTAAAAAAAATGCCAATTAAAGCCAGAGTAAATTAAGTGTACTTAACATCAATTAATTCATGGCATCTGCATGCAACTATGTACGGTATATGTGAACGCTTACATCTATACGCACCTATCATATATACATACATACATATATATGTATATATATATATGTATATATATATATGTATATGTGAAGTATTTATTAACGTCATAACTATGCTGTTTCTCAGTGTTGCTGCTTTACAATATGTCGGCGTTTTTAATAGACAAGTCACAAACACACACACACACACCTATACACAAATAGAAATTTTAAGAAAAAAACAATGTTTACGTTATTTTTATTTTTTACTTTTTTTATTTTTTTTTTTTTTTTTTTTTTTTCTTTTTTTTTTTTTTTTAGTAAATAATCCAATAACTTATACATCATGTCTGTATATATATACAAGTGTATAAAATGTAACATCAATGAAAAGTCTTTCTTTCTTCATCTTTGTACTGTAAAACTAGAGGAAAACAAAAAAATAAAATTTTGTGATATTCACAAAAATACATTAAGAATGTAGAAAAGTGATGTTGTTTTATTCCTCTCTCTCTCTCTCTCTATCATATACTTAATATGAACTGGATTTTAAAAGCAATTATTTTCGTAGCTTAAGTTTTTCGCTGCTTTATGGACTTGAATGAAATTTTTAAGTGCACTTGAAGTTTTTTTTTCTTCTTTTCTTTTTTTTTTTTTTTTTTTTTTCTCTTCTTTAAATTCTTGTTTTATGTATCTGTTGCAAGTCTTGTGCATCTTATTTCTTAATTCCTCTTTCACGTTTCAGTCAATTAGCTGAATTAGAGTCGGTGTTTATGCACAGAAGATGTAATTCTTTTTTTCTTTGTTCTTTGTGGAATACGTCATCCTTCTCGAACTGGATTATTACGGCGCCAAAGCATTTATTGCACTTTCAGTAAAACGTGGTTTTCCATTTAACATCATTCATTGCCTTCAGAATTTTAATGTGACAAACTGTAGTTAAAACAAGTTATAATGGTATGCTTTTTTTTTTTTTTTTTTTTTTTTTGTTTATCAAGCCCGGCCATTTAATACCTTACACCCTGTTTAAGTGCTCGCTTCTTTATGTCAAATCTTATTTAACACATAAAGAGTTGTTAAGGACTTTTTATTAAACGACCATAGTCAATGACAATGCCTGAATTCTCCACTATTTGATTGTCAGAGTGCACTATAATTTTTTGAAAATATCAATTATAATAGATAGATAGATAAGTCGTCCTAAAGACTTTTTACATTTGATAGGTCTCACAAAAATTGATTTTTCAATATTAATAATTATCTATTTCAAAAATCAAATTTTGATAAAGTTTTGAACAGCGTAATCTATCAGTGAGATATCCTTACAACTTGGCTATAACTACTCTAGCCAAACTGAATTAAAAATTTAAAAGAAAACAAAAATTAAATATATTTTTAGTAACATTTTTCTAATTAAGTATTTTCAAATTCTCATTCAGATAAGTTGTAAAATATATTTATATATATAAAAAAAAAAAAAGAAAAAATTTAATTTGAAGTCATCAAGGAAAAGCGGGATTAATATTAATTTTGGCTCTTGTAAAATCTGGAACAGCGAATGCAAGTTAACCCAACTTCCTCTTAAATCCCTTGAAAATTAATTAATAAATTAATTTAAAAAAAAAAAAATTCTTACCAAAGAACAGTGAGTATAGTTTTCCATCTTATGATGCGATTTATTTAATTTTTAACAACCTAATCTCTGCCTAATGTTACACGTCAAGTAACTTCAATCATTTCTACGATTTCATTGACAATTTCGAAGACGGGTCTACCCGTGCAAGGTTCATTTTTAATATCAAAAATACCTGAACGGAACCGATGAAACCAACATTGCACGTAATTGGCTATTACAGTACCGGGACCTTAAACTCACACACTTACAATTTCAGAAGGCTAGTTTGCATTTTCAAGGAAACTGTAAAATGTACCGAATTTTCTCTTTCTTGACTTTCATTTTCAAAGCCCCGTAAATCGTAACTGTGAATGGACAAAACAAAAAAAAAAGGAAAAGATTTTTTTTCAGTGCGAAATGTCACCTTTCCCATGATCGTAAACCTGAAAGGGTTTTATCGATACTTTACGAGATATCCATTTCTAAAACTATCTATCGAAAAGATGAAAATGAATTTCTTTTTCCCTAAATTATTATTTTTGGCTTTCTATTCCAATTTTCCAATTTCTAATTGAGGCAATATCCAGTTTAATCGAGTATGAACTTACTTGGATAGTAACGAAGACTGCGTAATATGCTTTCTTCGAGAACAATAAAGCTGCACCAACTTTAAAAAGCAGCCAACACTTCTCAGTAGTGATACGCAAACGATATACGTTACAGATAAAAGTATCGGTCAACAATTTGGTAATGACTGAAGAGACATACATACAAAAAACGCTTCCTCTCTATATAAAAGGCGAACGCGCAAATGACTCATCTGATTTGTGTGATGGAAACACAAAGCAGATGAGTATATGTAAAGCATGAATAAAGTACTAGTTGTACAAAATGAAAACAAGTCACAATAGATGGATAGCCAGCTTCGTTTTTATATAGGATCGTTACGTTTCATTTCGTTGCAAATATAACGCATAAAATACAAGAGACAAGAAAAAGAAGTTGTTTTGGCCTTCAAAAGTGTTCTTAAGGCTACAATTGTTTTCTTAGTTAGGATGGTTAAATTCAAAATGTTATAATGACTATTATAAACAACGTTCATTGCTATATATGAATAAGCAAATTAAAATCAATTAATATCAATTATTGGTAATTGCTTAACACTTGACACTCCTTCAATTATCTTAACATTATTTAATTGAAACGAACTTGTATGAATTAATCAAACTGATTACAAATAATTATAATTATAATGAAAATATTAATGTACGTAGTACATGAGGCAAAATGACTTCATTCTTTCAAAAACTAACTTGAATACAAGAACAAAGCACAATATCAATTCAAGAGAATGTAATGTTACTTCGAATATAAAATTATAAGTTATACCCAATACAGGGAAAGGAATTACAGTTTCAGGTGTTCAAGTGCAATTTATAGGAACAGGCATAGGAGACGCAATACACTATATATTGGTCAAGGCAAAGGTTCATTCATTATTAGATTTATGAAATCATATTAAGGCGCACGTGAAAGTTGACACAATCCGTA
>KK351199.1:145570-173776 GCA_000671755.1 Glossina brevipalpis
GGACAATCCGAAGCATGTTAAATAAAGTCCTGAAGTTCATATAAAAATAATGGATTTCTTTTTCCCCAAACTAATATATAGGAGAAGAACAGAAATTGCAGGGCAAGTAAGACAGACTTTGCCTATGAAAATTCATTGAAATGTGCTTCTCTTGCTTTCGCTTACTTTTTGGATCTTAAAGCATTTACTTGATATGTGTAGCTTTGCGGGGCGATTAGAACATTACTAAGGGCGGTCTGATCTTTACATCGTTATTGGATTATTTGACAGTATACCTATTCATTATGTTAGGTATAGAAATAAATTCTCTGCCTTGATATCGATCGTTTTATAAAATGTATCTGACGCTTTTTCATTTTTTCGGAAATTTAAGGTATCGATATAGTTTAGCCCTATTTTCTATTATTTACAAGCTGCTATTCAATGTATATGAAAGTGTAAGGAGATGATAGATGATAACAATCAGCATTCAAGGCTTAGCATATTAATTTGTTTTAAACTGAAGAATATGCAAACTGAAACTACCGAAATGATTAAATTAGTTTGGAATGGAAATACAGTGTGCTATGAAACAATTAGAAAGCGGTTTACGAGATTTCGTATTAGTCTTGGAGAGGACGAATGCTCTGAACTCGCTCGAAAAATGTTGGATAAAAAAATTCAAACTTTATTAAACAAAAATCTACTACAAACTGAAGGGGACTTCTTGCACAATTAGGAATCAATCAATAAACCATTTCACTTCGCTTGCCTACAAAAAGAAAGATGAAGAAAAAGTATTACGAGCTAGCCAGAGTTGATGTCTGCTTACATTTATTAAGGAATAGTCATGTTCGTCAAATTATTAGTGACGATGAAATATGGATAATGTACGACACTCCTAATTAAAAAAAAACCCATAGATTGCTCCAAGGTAAACCTCCACATCTCTTGTAAAGCTGAATATGAATCCACAAAAAGTGCTACTGTGAGCTTGATGGGATTGGAAAGGAATCATTTACTATGAACTTCTAAAGCCTAGGGAATCTGTTACATCTGAACGATATGAAGCCAAATTAAGTGACGCGCTTGAGAAAAGAAAACTATTTATTAGGAAAGGAAGGAAAAAATCATTTTGCTTCACGTCAAACAAACGAGTCTTCATGTGAATAATCAACTTAGAAAGTGATCTTTAATTTGAGCCCGTGAACTTATACCAATTAGGGCATATTCTCCAGGTCTGCTTGCTTCTGATTACCATTGATTCAGATCAACAGAATTAATTGTACTTAGCAAAGCAGCGGTTCACAGAAATTGAAAATGTGCGAAAATGCTTTAAGAGACAATTTCACCTCGATATCGGCAGGGTTCTACCGCAATGGCATCTGTAAGCTCATAGATAGTTGTTGTAAATATTTCGTTTTGTAACTAGTAATTTTAAATAATTTTGATTTGTATCTAAAGATGAAAAAAATCTTGTTTTTTACACATAATAATTTGCCAAAGAGACTCTAAAGACTTTGATTTCGTTTTCACTTTCTTGTGATGATTCTTAACGATAGCCTAGGGCGATTAACGGTGTGCAGATACTACGCTACGATAACATCGTTGTGTGTAATGAATTTTATAAGGTTTGCTTATCGATAGAGAGATTTAATGAAGGCTGCTCGCATTTACTTGTTATACAAATGTCGGTTCTTTACACGAACTAATAAAATATATTAAGAACTTTAAGTTACTATATCTAAGCGTCAGTTTAACTAACGTAAAATAAGTATTTTGCAAACATTTGATTCCGAGGAATATCTATTCACTTGACGCAATGCATTGCATGAAGATATTTTAAGAAAAAATTTTTATTAAAATGTCTGAGGAAATATTTCAGAAATTGAAACGGAAATCGCACCCTAGTGATCAGATCTGGGCTACGGTTACGTTATTCTTCATCAATTTTCTTTTCCACTAGTTATGCTCGATAGTTTGAAATAATTTCTCAGTTCGAGAGAAGTTTTTCACCAATTAATTGTCTAAATTGTTCATTTCCTTGAGTATGCTTACAGTTTAAAGTCTTAAATTCAATATAATTTACGATATTAATAAGAAACTAATTAATGTTAAAAGAAACATAAAACTACTGATTAAATACTAAACATTGGAAAAATATCGACGTTTATACGAATTTGAACATATCGAACAACAATAATTACGTTTCATTTCAGCCTAGAGTACTACTACAAACTGCATTGTGTTTGATACTCATGGTTGCTATTTCTTAATGACACTTGTTGACATCTGACCTGATATCAAATAAGTTTTCTTCACATTTATGTTTAGTCTAAAAACATTGTGTTGTTTAAAGAGCAAATAGATATGAACACGAAACTGGGATTTTAAACGTTGGAAATGACTAGAACTTTTATGCATTGAAAATATCATTTATCAGACCAAATGCACTTTCATCAGTGCACTCTTCATTTGTCAGAAAGATAAGAAAATTCTGTAGTTAGCGTTAAAACTAAACAAAATATCTTTTGTCAATTTTTTCCACCTTTTTTCTTTCATTTTCTTTCATTAAAAAAAAAAATTTATTTATTGTAATATATTAGTTTGGGGAAAAAGAAATCCATCCAATCTTATATGAACTTCAGGACTTTATTTAACATTTCGAATTGGAAAATAATGGATTTCTTTTTCCCCAAACTAATACTACATTATGAGATGTTTACAGCTGCATAGCATGTTAGCTTTATAGGGCTGCATTAGCGATAGAGTAAGAAAACAAAAAATAGTCGGTTTCATATGTTTTTTTTTTCTTATATTATTTTTGGTTTATTCTTCTTTACATCACACATTCTATGATCATCTCTACTAACTAGATTTTATGGTATTTTATATACCATACTATGGTATTTGATATACCAAGTTTTCATTCCTTACTCGATATGCAATGTCACGGCTCTCTTTAAAACGTCAAATTTAAGGCATTAATGACACGAAGCTTTTCTTTGCTTGGATTATAATTATCATGAAAAAAATCGCATTTGATCTCATGTCACTATAAAAATACTTAGACAAAATTTTACTCATAACATTATCAATAGCACTAGACGGATCAACTCACATTTCTTCTAATCCACAGTTCTGAGGCTGTCTTCTACATTAAGCCGTTTAAGTATTTAAAGTTGCTACGAGTAGGGATGACCTGTGGGCGTTTGCTACTAAGCAAAGTTTACTGAACTTTAGTCACAAAAAAGCTTATCAGCACGAATACGTTCGAGTACAGCGCACATTTGAGAGAGACACTCAGACCATGAATTAGCGTTAAATAAGTGTTTCTCTGCTTGGTATCATTTTTATTTTATTGACAGGGGAAAATGAGAAATTAAACGCTAATTGGAATTTTTTCACAGGAAGTTTAATTATTTGTTTATCTGCTTAAATAGACTAAATAAATTTTCCGAGGCACTTTGATGAAAAAATTTTTATTAATTTTATTAAAATTTTAATAAAGAGTTGAATTAATAAAAAGAAAATATGTTGGCTGATGCTCTTAAAAGAGCTTATAGCTCTAGTGAATTAAAAATCATAAGATGATCGCATTTGCTAAGGGCATAGCACCAGATCGACTATATAAACCCTGATTCTTATCATTTACTCATTTGGATTATGCATACGGCACAAAGTGTGTAACTTTAAAAGCAATTCTTGATCTTCGGTAAAAACTTTTATGCGATTGAAATAAATTGTCCACACTTAACACTTTAGACTTTAGATTTTAGAGTACAAAGAGAACAACAAAGAGTGGATAGCTTTAAACGAATGAATTAGAAGACACATTAAGCATTATTTCACAAACCTAATGAATCGACAAGTATACCTAATGAAACATAAGTATTCGCTTTCTTTTTCTAATACCCATAAAACGTCACAAATAAAAATGTTTTTTTTTTTTTCTTTTCATATAACGTAATACAACAACAACATATTATTCAACAATGTACGGCAGTAATTATCTGATTCCCATAATAATAAAAACACAGGTCCACCACCACACAGTTTAAATATGTGTAGGCTGCATGTATATATGCATGTATATATGGTTTTCAGATTGTTTCTCTTTTATGCGTTTTTACAACTCATACAAATACTAATAAAACTTAAAAAGAAGAAAAACAAAAAAAAAAAAATAAAAAGTAAAAAAAAAAAACCAAGAGAACAACGAATAAAATTATGATCAATTTTCGGACCACAAGCTGTGAAATCCAATTTCGTTTATTTATATTCTGTTTCTTCACATGTTTTGTTAATTTATTGATTTTGCTGTTGTTGTTATTGCTATTATTAGCATTTGTATTTACTTAAAGGGGCCATCAAAGACTACTTAATTTATTGGCACTCTGAGACACAAGAATAATAAACCACCGCTTACTAAACGAACAGGTAGACATTGGATTTGAATGACCCCCGAATACAAAAATCAAAATTTAATTATTAGGGAATTTTTTATCTCATTTTATATAGTTTTGAAGTATGTAAGAGGGGGCTATCCTACTGTCGATTTAAACATGATTTACATGAAAATAAATTAAAATATCATAAAAAGGGAAATTAAATTCTTTTAATTATCTCTCGGTTGGTCAGTTAAAAGATACGACCAAATGCAAAAGTATTCATTCTGAATTTAAATAGATCGCTCCATTTATATTAGCGTGAGTGGAGCCAAGAGAGTTAGGAGGAGATTTAAGAAATATATGCATAAATATTTAAATGTGTGATTTACGACAATAACCCCACAGGGGTTCCAAGAGTTCAATGCAAAATTTTACATTTAGTCAACATGGAAGCGTATGTCAGGGGAAAGAATCCTAAGTAAGAAGAGGGGAACACTATAATAAAATAAGCAACTTTTGTAACTTTTACAACTAAAATGAAATACCACTACTATCTAGTAGATAAGAAAATTGTGGTAAAATGATAAAGATTAGTAATTAGAGTTAAAACTCATTAACTAAACTCACGCCCTTATGCAGTCATGAAGTAACTAAATATTTGTAAATATATCACAATGAGAATTGTCCTTTTTGTATCATGCTTTTTATATATATATTGAGTGTTCTAATCTTTTTTTGGTAGTCCGTCCCCTTTGCGTGATGCGTGCTTTCGTATGCCGCTAGTGTTGTATAACATGCACAATCAGCATATGGTCATGTACGTAAGACACTTAAATTGGATTTAGGCGCTCCTGGCGCTTCTGGACACTCGATGGCAAGAAAACGATAGCTTTATACTCCACTAAAAACACCTATATATGAGTATGCACTGGTTTTATGCCAACGCAAGTAAATATTTGCCATTGACCAATACCTTCTTGTGCAACAATACATCGATACCTAATCGAATATTGAAACATTGTTTACAATGTGAGTAGATGAAACAGAAAGACAAGGAGCCCTTAACAAGATGCACAGCAATAACCGGCGTCTGGTTTGTAAACAAACACACAAGCATTTTATACTTTAAATATCATTTGATAAGATTCTCGCATATGTCAGTTCTAGGCATTATATGAGAGTTGTTCTCTTACTTGTCTCTGTCCGGTTGGCTGACTGTTGTTGGTTAGCCATTCGTAAATTTGTTGTTTGTTAAAGCAATTATTCAGTTTGTTTTTCTTCTCTTTCGGATGTCGCTTGATAAGAATTTATTACTTTTTCCAATATTTGAAATGTTGTTCTGTCTGAATCTCAATTCTCCTCTCTACCCGTCTATCTCCTCGTTCGTTTATATAAAATAGTGAGAAATACTAAAAAATTGTAGGCAATTTACATCGACTCTTGAATACCCATTAACTAAATTAGAAATGAAAAAATTTCTTCGCTTTTTTTCTTTTTTCATTGCGTTGCTTAGTGTTGTAAATAAAAATTTTTGACCCATTTCTCGATAATAAGAAACTTATAAGAAATTTTGAATTATCTTATCATTATGTACACTTTGTTATAGTAGCATCACCATAATCCGAAGGCCTAATTAATTAAATGTTAATAAATATTTCAATTAATTTTAGATACATTACTCCTATGGCTTGAAAGATTTTGTTGGAATTGTTTGCAGATTTAATTTTCATTACAGGTAGATACTAAATTTTTCTCATTTTCCAAGTTTATCTATGAAAATCTATTAACAAACCGATCGTGAAATCTGAAATTTCTACCTGAATTAAATGCATCTTTCGAAAGTTAAAAAGAAGCGGACAGAGGGCCATAGGTAGTCTGAAAAGTCGAAAATTTTTAGAAGTCGGAAAGGTTCCGCTATTGGAAATAGTTATATTTATATTTATATTTATGTTATTATTTAAATTTATATTTATATTTATATTTTTATATTTATATTTATATTATATATTCATATTTGTATTTATATTTAAATTTATATTTACATTTTCATTTATATTTATATTTCTAATTATATTTATATTTATATTTATATTCATATTTATGTTTGTATTTATTATTTATATTTATATTCATATTTAAATTTATATTTATATTTATATTTTCATTTATATTTGTATTTCTAATTATATTTATATTCATATTTATATGTATATTTATATTCATATCTATGTTTATATTTATTATTTACATTTATATTCATATTTAAATTCATATTTATATTTTTATATTTATATCAATATTTATATTCATTCTAACGTCTTCAGCTACCTAACACAAGTCCTCTTACAGAGCTTAGTATTTCTCTAAGATATCTAAAATATATTTCAGTAAATTTATTATGAATATTTGAAAATTATACAAAACGAATGATAACATTAATATACCTTTTCTCTTTTAGGGACTTTAAAAGTAAAGAAAGAACAAATAATATAAGCTTACTTATATATACATGTATGTATATAAAATCATGTTTTCCAACTGTTTTTTAATTACATTTCAAACATCAGCCAAAGTAAAGATGTTTCCGTCCAAAGTATGTGACTTTTGAACTGATTTTTTTGTTTTTGTGTTGTTTTTTTTAAAGTCGTCGCACGTTCCTGATATCCAATAATTAAATATTGTTTTCCATTGCTTCGGCAATATCGTTTCATTTCATTATTAACGAAGGAAATTAATGAATTTATTTAAAATTTTTATAGAGGTTTGCAGAAATATTTTAATGTATTCAACAATCGACAAGACAGAGCATCGTCGTTACCGTTTCTTCTTTAACTATGTTTGCAATCTGCATGTGTTCTTTTCTTTTATATATGCACTCAGAATGATATTGAAATTTTATTAATTTTTAATTTATTACCTTTGTTGTTACTAAATCTTTTACAACAATGTACATTTGCACAATTAAGCACAATTTCCGGTCCTTCCAACATGAAATTAATGTTATTTATTATTAAGGATATTAAAATGTATGTCATTTGATTCTATAGTATTATTCTGTGTATAAGTTTTTTTGTAATATTTTTAGTTTTGTGTAAACGATGCCAGCAATCTCTGATCGTTGACAAAACTTTTTCTATGCCAAAGGTTGGCAAAGTACCAAGTTCATAACACTTAGAAGCTATTGTATGTATGTATGTATGTGGTGCGATATGATACATATATATATGTATATAATAGGAATATATATATATATATATATATATATAGGAATATATATATATATATATACTATGTGTATGTTATCGCATTTTACCTTCCTATTTTCACTACCGGAGGATTCAATTTGTTCACAATAGCCAGAGGGCCCACAAGGCACCATAAAGTGTAAATATTCTTGATCGGCATCCAATGTAGAATCGATTTAAGCATCTTCGTTCATGATATATATTATCCAGGCATCAAAAGCTAAGACATCGGCTGCAAATTTGGTAAAACTATTGGAATTTCTTGCACGCAGCTTGGTATTGAAAATAGGCCGAATTGTACACAGTAGAATGCAACCTGAGAATATATCTGTTTTTCAAAAGCAGAAAAGTTAAGTATTTTGATGATTAATCATAAACTAGAACTACAGAAATTTCCACGTGTATTTGGTAGATAATTCTGAATGCACCTATAAAAATCGAATACAAAATTGATAGAATTGGTGATGCCCACTCAATTCTACAGAGTATTGAAGTTCATTTTTTAGTCAAAATCTGTGTAACACCTGGAAGGAAGCTTTATAGACTTTATAACGTATAAATCGTGAACAGTATGAAATCTAAAATCAATTTAGGGATGTCCGTCGCTTTCATCTGTCTTTCGCTTGTTCATCTGTCCATCTGTCCGCCTGCTTACCAATGTAATGTCTTTGGTAAACATTCTTCCGTTCGCCAAAATGAGGAAATCGCCTTTCTTCCACTTGGCAAAAACATTTGAATTTCTTTTGACGAAAACCAAAAGACACGTGGAAGAGTGCTCTTGTTTTCAAAATAAACTTTGTGAGTATTAAAGATTCGTTCACAGCTGGGTATAACTTTCTTAGCTGCTTATTTATCTAACGTCTTCTTGTAAGTCGTAATTGAAAGCACAAAGAAGTCTTTGGGTGAACGAAATTAATAGCCTCTACTATTATGTTGATTTTTGGCTTTCAGCTCTTTTGTCAGTTGTCGCCCATTTCCGGCATTTTCCAAAAAAAAAAAAGAACTACACTTAACTTTTATATCTTTTTTATACCCACCAACGAAGTTGAGCGATATATTTCATTTTGTCATTTTCTCTGTAACGCCCCGAAGGAAACTTCGTAAACCCCACCAAGTACGTATATTCTTGATAAGCATCAAGTTTAGAATCGATTTAAGCATATCCATCTGTCCGTCCGTGTAATGTATGTGGTAAACATTGTCGTAGCCGCAAAAATGAAGATATCGGCTTCAAATTTGGCAGAAGCATGGGAAGTTCTTTCAGATAGGTTGCTATTGAAAATAAGCCAAGTCGACTACAGGCGACGCCTGCAATATGAGCTGAAAGCGCGTCTGTTTTCCACAGTATTCCATGGCTGGCGATATTTCGTTTAAAAAAAGCTGCTACGCCCACCTATTAAAATTTAGTTTTTTGCCCTCTTTTTAAGATAAAGATGAGGGGTGTAAAAGTTTCGGCACAGCCGAATATAATTTTTTTATTTGTTTTTAAATTATTCCTTCTTTGTATTCATCATAGGATAAGCAGATGAACAAAATGTTATTCGTTATCTTTTAATAATAAATAAATTTAAATAAATAGATAAAGAAAATAAATTAATTTTCAGTTTGCTGCTAAGCACGTTGAAATATAAAGTGTACAAATATAGTCTGCGTTGATTGTTTTATAAAATGTACCTGTCGCATTCATATCTTCCGGAACTGCAGGTATGCACAGCTTAGATGTTGATCTTTGTACGATATAAGCTGCCGTTCCGTGTATATTAAGACGTAAAGAGATGGATATCGGAAACATCGCCGCATATTATTCTGCTTTAAACTGGAACAAAATACAACTGATATTATAGAAATGATTACCTTGGCTTCCGATGAAATTGCACTAAGCTATGAAATAGTTAGAAAGTGGTTTGGGAGAATGATTTTCAACTTTGACTGGGAACTTATCTCGATTGCGGATTATTCTCCAGATCTGCTACTTTTGATTATCACTGATTCAAATCGATGCAGCTATATTTACCAGAAGTAGAGCCTTAATCATCTTCCTGATAAATGACAAAAGACTAGATAGATGATGATGGAGAACATTTTGATTATTAATTTTGACACTAAACATGTTTTCAATAGGAAAATTTCATCAAAAAAAAAACTCTCACTTTCAAATTTGTACACTCATTATATATATTTTGAGAAAAATGTAGTATACATTGAATTTTGCTTTACATTTGAAAGATCTAGCGCGAGACTCTTCAAAAATTCCTATATTTCGAATACACTTTTTGTTTTTATCATTCGATATTGCATTTATTGAATTGCAAATCGTCATATAATATATTATTACATTAAAAATAACTAAAAAAAAGAAATATATATATATATATATATATTTTATAACTTAAGCAACACGATAAGTTTCTTCTAATATCAATGATACATGCATTTGTTTATATATTTTATTGTATTTCAACGTCGTATGTATTCAACATAGTTCTAAAGCAGGAGACCGTAAACAATTAGTTTACCATCACAACTAGATTTGACTATGAATATGAGCAAAATTTGTTCGGATATTTATACACATATAAGCAAATAAACATTTGTATAATGGGGATATTTATAAGCATTGTTGTACTAGGCGCCACAGATTGCATGTGGTTGGTTGGTTATCAACTCTGCATACATCAGGTTGGTCCTTTTCCAGTATATAAGATAATTTCGAGGATATTGCATTCTTTAACTTATTTCAATCTAATGCACAATAAAATTCTTTTCTACTATCATCTGAATTTTAAAGTTTTTTTCGTATGTTGTCCGTTATTTCGAAATTCGATTAAAATGTTTTCCAGATTACAAGCATTTGGTTCACACTTTAGAGAGAGGGAATACCATCAGTTCATTAATCGTAAAAAATTTAATATTTTTCATATATTCTCAATATTACTTCAAAGGTATTGTAGGCGTTCCTTATATTATATCCATAATACAGACAGACAAGCATTCAGCTTACGTTCTAGAGAGATGGATACGACAATTAGCTTATTATAAAAACATAAAATATTTTTCTTAGATTTTTTCAATAATGTACGTATTGCAGACGGCCCTTATATTATATACAATCCAGTAGGAAATTCGCCCTTTCTTTGGATTATCAAGTATAAAATATAGGTATTCTTAGCATGTGCTACACACATTCTGAGTTAGGTTTCTCACAAAATTTTTATAAATTCGTCTGAGTTGAGTGAAAAATTTCGGACACAGAGTCTGGATCTTTACTCTTTTTAAAAGGATAATCTAGTGACCATAAAAGAATTGTTCTGTAACCTCGAGTTAATTTAGAATACATATATAGTTTAGTGATAGAAAATACACATATCAAAATCATTTTATAAACGGAATGCAAATATTAATCTATTGTACATATTATATACAAATAGCAACAATTGTCTCCAGTGATAAAAGAAAAAAATTGAAAAAGTCAAATTCATTTCACTTTATACAACAGAAAGATGAATGGATATATATATATATTTGAACCAACCTAATGTACATTTCAAGTTATTATAAGTTACATTTGAAATTTTTGGCAAATTGTTTGTTATGTTTATATTTACACTGCGTGTTCACCTTTCACGTACACAGTTACTATATTTAAATTAAAAAACTAAAGCACACAAGTACAATTAAAAATAAACAGTCTTAAAAGAATTGTAAAGTAAAAAATCAAAAAAAAAAAAAGAATTTACAAATACATGTGTAATAATATATTAAAACAGACGCGCACACACTTAAATAATAGAAAAAAAAAATACTAAATAATAATACAATGTATCTTCACAATGATTATAATACAACAATTTTTGTTATCGTTCTTTTTGTTTTTTTTTTTTTTGTTTTGTTTTCCGTTTGCGAGAAACATCCACAACATATAAAATTGCAAAGGAACCTGAAAATCTGGTCGGTCGATATAATTCACAACCAAAATTTCGTAAGTGAATTAACAAAATCAATTAAACTACGGGAGAAGGGGTTAGACTGGCGCGTGCTGTACGCGTCGGTGATTTCGTTGTATTCTGTTGCGCTCCATTATGAAGACGAAATAGTTCTCCAACGGTTATGGCTACTTGGACGGCTCCTTTTCCTTCTAATACATCAGCAGCACAGCAAATTAAATTCTGGAAAATTTAAAATTAAAAAATTTTTTTTTAAATTAATTTAAAACTTCTTATTTTGAATATAAAACTGGTTAAAATATTAATGTCTGGCAAGGCCGACACTTGAATATCTTACAGGAAAGTGATACGATTCTGCACGATGTATTAAAATCTTCTTGTCTATCGTTAGTGTTCTCCAAAGGACTAATATTAGCAAAAAAAAAAAAAAAACTTTTTATTCGATTTATTTCCAGAAATGATTAAAAACTGCTATAACTACTACTCATACGTTATTTAAGAACTAAAAGCTACTTGCAACTGTATTGGAAACTTTTAAAAATAAGCGCACTTTGAATGTACATCTTTCTTTTTTTCTTAGGCTGGTAGGATTATCATCCAACATCATATAACGTCAGCTTTAAAGCCATTAAAAGGCAATATTATCTCTTAACGCACAGAAAAAGTGATGAACAATCCTTTGCCTTTGGTTGTGTCATGGCAGTAGAATCAGAGCAAGGCTTAGAATTTTTAAGGAGGCCCGCACTACAGGCGATATCCGGACAATTTACAGCGCATATAACCGACCACAATTGAAACACAGTTCGCCTTTAGATCCTGCCTGGAGACCGGCAACTGCACTGCAAAAGGCGCAGAAAGTGTTCAAAATTCTCGAGCGTCGCCCTAGTGTGGGCTGTGTCGTATTCAGGTATAGCTAGATATATCTTGGGCAACTGTTGCACAGTGATAAAAAAGATCTTTCTACCAATCAAGTCCTTTAACAAGGCTATTCGAGCTGTTCAGCGTTCACACCCTCTAGTCCCGAAGTTCCCCGCATTCCTCATATCCTTGTTCTTTAAGTGCACCGCCTGCCTTTGTTAAAAATTAATTTTAATGGTCTTTCGAACCATTCGGAATGTTCCCCCTTTTCAAGAGGAACGTTTCCCTCGTCTTTTCTCTCTCTACCTACAATTTACCATGCCCGCACGTATTTGGGACATCTCAGTAACCACTCAAAAAAAAATAATATCATCAACCATCGTCATTTGAAGTTCTTTTCTTATGGTTAAAGTAATCGCTTTATAGCATTAAAAAATTTTGCAGAAAGTTCCTTGGTTGCTTGAAGAACAACGGTCTAATTTAGAAACGAGTCAGATGACAAACACTTCTATCATAGGTTAAAGGTACATGTACCAATCAAACATTTAAAATAGATCTCTGAAATTCGCTTTCTTCTTTGATATCAACATATTCCATGATTATAATTTATATGTTTTTGGAAGTTTTGAGATACGTAACGAAACTCGTGAGTTATTACGAAAATATGATATGTTAGAAAATTATAGTGTAATTTTGAATTCGAATTTTTTACGGTGTCTTTAAACCAATATTCTGAAATGGGACAGGTACGATTTTTTCGATAAGTTAATTTAAAGTTTTTCTATTAATAAAAGAGAGCTTTTTTTTTATAGAGAATCCAACTCAATCAATCATATAAAAACCAATATATTCTGTTTCACTAGATACAAGAATGTAGGTTAAAAAGCATCTCTCCTTCTTTTTTTAAATTCAAATTTGAATCAGTTACAGTGTTTGCCATAGAGCCCCTTGAGCTAAAGATGTCTGCTCAGAATGGCGGGGTTGTTAATTGTTAATATTTTTCCAAAATAATTTTTTTTTTTAATACTTAAATATACACTTAACAACCTCCTTAAATATTATTATCCTTGTACTCTGCCATCAAAAAATTGTACGAAAACTTATTTTTTTTTAGCTCTTACAGAGGTTTTACACTTTGAATATAATTCCATCAATGTTTAGATTTTTCGAAGATTTAATTTTCATTATAAAACAATTGATTTCATATATACTATAGTAGTTACAATGCACGAGTGATTTTTTTTTAAATTTATTTATTTGTATCAAAAAGTAATTTGAATTCTTTTGTATATGATTATTGAATACACATTTGAAATTCAATAGAATACATGAGATGGATGTTTTATTTAAATAGTTTTGTGTTTTTGTTGCTTTTTTTCCTCTGCTATTGTAGCTTAATATATATACATTAGTATATAAATTTTATTTAAATATATAATAAATGCAAAAAGTTTGGTGTCCCTTTTTCCTTCTTTGATTCCTTTATGTATACATATATATAAGTAGTATTAAGTACAGAGATAAAAATTTCATTTTCTTGGCTGACATGACTGACTGTATTTTGTAATAAATGCATTTCCAATAAAAAATATCTATATAATGTGCATATAAAATATTTGGCATTTGTATTAATTAGTTTTTAAAACGCGTTTATATGTATCCTTAAATATTTATTTATTATATTGAATGATTGATTTTTGCTTTTGCAATTCAATTTAGATTAATTTAATCCAGAAAAGTATGTATGTATGTATTACTGGTACTCGGTTTTTTTTTTTTTTTTTTTTTTTTTTTTTTTTTTTTTTTTTTTTTTTTTTTTTTTTTTTTTTTTTTTTTTTTTTTTTTTTTTTTTTCTTAGTAGATAAGCATTTAATGTGTTTTCATAAAAAGTGATGTTTTTACTTTGATTTTGATGATGATATTCTATCAATGATGAGATAATTATGATAAATTCTAATTAAGGAATTTTAGTTACGATTTATTGATTGTTAAATTAATTTGTTAAGTTCGAATCTATTTAATTAGCTGTGTGGTTTACGTTCGGCTTACAACGAGTGCAAAACTATAGGAATTCTTTAATAATTTAAAACGAAATATTGCTTATAAACATTCAATCGTCGTTCATCGTCAACTATATTGCGCAATAAGCTATTTTCTATATAACCACCGCCAAAGGAAGTACATTTCATATAAGAAATTATAAAACCATTATAAAAAAAAACAAACATGCATTGAATACCGGGTATAGTTTAAAGTTTATGCATTCTTATCAAAAGTAAATTACGAAAATTTTTCTAAATCGAATACGGATACATTTTTGTCCCACATTTTAATTCATAGATTAAAATTATATTACAGATATCAATTAAAAGTCTTGTGATTATACTTTAAGAAAACAAAAAAAAAATATACTCCGCGCTTAAAAAAATCTAAGTATCCTCTTCCTAAAGTGATGGATATGCAACATTCGTCTTAAGACGAATAACAATTTTTTCTTGTGTGTTTTTCTCTACTTTTCTATTATTACAACTTTCAGCGTAAGGCACTTTTATCTGAATTTGTTACATTTCGAAACAAAAGAAAATACGAACTGAATGCGTCATTTATCACATTGATAATTAAAACGATTCATTTAATACATCTACAAATAATTGAAGAGGAAACCATGTTTAGTGCTTTACACTCGTTGCGAATTCATATATTTTCCACGAACCACGAACTATTCTTTTTTTAGGTCAATTATAATTTTTATAATAATTAAACTTTATCGTTGTGGATAAAAGGTAAATGTGTCACAATTTTTAATATTTTTGTATATATGTAGATATATATAAGGTTAATAATAATGGGAATTTTTAAGTACATATTAATATTTATGATGATTGTGCTGACTTTTCAAGCTTCAAAAGCCCAAATATCGTATTTAGAAAAGAGGTTTATATTTTCGATTTTTTTTTTTTTATACTTGCTATCAAACGATTAAGGAGGGGCAGTGTAAGCATCAGAATTGAATTAATTTTTTCGTTAATTCAGTTAAGTGAGTACTAATGGAACTCGCAGAGATTACGAATAAGAAAACAAAGCTATATTTTATCGTCTTCACTATAAGAAAGCGTAGACTGCAGAATTGTCCAAGAAAGTCGCTAGCATTAGCCGAAGACGTATAACTTACAGTAAACACATTTAGAAAAGATGTCTGAACATTTAAATTCGGAATATTTTAAACTAAGAAAATTCTATGCAATTTTTTTTCAAATATTCTGGAGCTGATTTCTATCTAAACTTTCCTTTAAGGTTTGTATCATCTTGTCTTCACTTCACAAAATTGTGTCATTTTTCTAAATTTATTTTAAAAAAAACTAAAAGTTGTATTAATATGTCTTATATTTGGAAACTCATTCAAAATGTTTTTAAAATTTAAAAAAAAAAACGAAAACGTGGCATCATTTTTTTTTTTTTTTTGCTTACCCTCATTTTACCTACCGCTGTATTTCAACGCTTTGGACTTAAAAAAAAACCTAACAAAAACTTTCTGAAAAGATGTCTGAAGACAAAAGGGTTTTTTTTTTTAGAAAACTTTATTAAAAAAATACAGGATTTTTAAACTTGGTCGAATGTCTATCATAGAGTCGAGAAAAACAAATTTTAATTTTTCAAAAAAGTGATTTGATGTTTGCTAAAAAATGTTACTTCAAAATTACAATGAAAATTTCCAGACAACCAGATGAAAATTGTCCTCAAAAAAAAAAAACGTGCGAAGTTTCAAATCTCGATATCGAAGAAATTTTTGTTTAGTCTCCTATTCCATACGCAATTGGATTTTATTTAAAACTTTTTTCATCTCTAATTTTTTTTTATACTTTCAAATTACCGTATGTAATGTGGCTGTGCGACTATGTTCGAAACATCGAATTTTTGATCTATTTAATGGAATTTTTGGATATTTCGAAGATAATAATATAATAAGTCTCTAAAAAAAACAAAAATTTGCATATATGATTTTTTTACATTTTTGATAAGAATTTCTATAAAACGAAATTGTGAAGACCAAAATTGAAAAAAAAAAACAAAAATTTGCATATATGATTTTTTTACATTTTTGATAAGAATTTCTATAAAACGAAATTGTGAAGACCAAAATTGAAAAAAAAAAACAAAAATTTGCAAGGTGTTATCAAGCTATTCTCGTCATATTACGAGTAGAGACGAGGAAATTTAAAATTTATGGATTTGCAAATTGAATATGAAAAATAAATGCAAAAACAGAAAACAACGAATGGATTTCATTTAATCGTCAAGATCAATCGTAAAATGAAATCCTTTCGGTAAGAGGTAAATGTGTTGTGATTGAGAGGACGAGAATAAGTCATACATTTTGAGTTTTTAAGCCTGATAGAACTACTAATACTCCATTGATCTCTCTTATTCTATTTAGATTAAAAGTCGATTCGCAGTCTGATGACGAACGTAAGAGAAATGCACTATCAAGCCTTTCAAAATCTTTCACAAACTACTGGCAACGATGAACGCTGAGGACAATGAAGAATTACAACCCTTTACAAAAACACCGTTCAAGCTCTCCAAATTGGTGCTAGACGACCGCCAAAATAAGATTAGAACTACGTTTGATCAAGATTTAGGCCGCAAGTTCAGCGCCACATTTGCTTATATTGTATCAAAATGTTATGCTTAAATGCAAATTTCCAATTCCCTACTGGCGTAGCTCAAGCACAATAAATCACAGTTTTGACGCAGACTAACTACAGAACATGATACTTGGATTCACTGCTACTCTCGAGAAACAAACAAAACAAAATATGAAGCGACTATCGGTTCCAAATCAGGTGAAGGCTAGAGAGTGTTTTCTACGACAAGAAAAATCGCTACAAGAGTTTATTAAGCATTATTACTTTAAGGCAAATATTGCGGAAAAATAGACCAAGTTTCATCAGGGCAACGCACCAACTCATATCTTAAGCGATTTTCAAATGTTACATTTAAAATTTCCTGGCTATGCTCCTTACTCACCAGATCTAGTTCGAAATTATTTTTAACTTCCCTAAGCTAAAAATTGCATTCAAGGTACAGAAATTTTCGTCAAATCAGAAGATCTTTAGCGTTGATAGTAACTATTTTATAAGAAAAATACGGGCTAAAGGGACAAGAGTGGACGGACTTGCAAGGCAACTATGTAAAAAAATAGTTTTTTTCTTAATTCAAAAACTTCTCAAGCAGCTTCTCTATGTTGGCGCTACACGAGGAATATAGTGACAAAGCATATTCAATCGTAAAAGTTTCTTCATTCTTAAAGAAAATCGTTTAAAATTAATTAATTTGCATTGAAAATGAAAAATGGATCCAAACGAAAATCGATAGATCGGTCGAGATTAATTTACATTATTTTCTCAGTTCTGTGTTAGTTCTAGTTTTAGAATAATTATGTTTTCGTTGATCAGAAAATCCACAGATTGCGGGAAAACAATTTTTTTTTTTATATTATTACAAGATATAAATATAAATCAGAAAATTTTCCACGAATAAAATTGAAAATTTAAGATCGTGATCTATATAAAATTAATTTTTTTAATTACGTTTCAAAGTTTAAGAGAACACATACATGCGTACGCTTAATGAAGTGCTGAAAAAAATTTAATGAAATAAATTGATTTTGTGCTTTTAATAACAGCGTTATGCTAGCAATTAATATCATGTGTATCGAAATGTTCAATAAATAATCATAAAGAATCGATAGATTCAAATTATTGAACACGTGAGGGCATAACTATTAATTTTTAATTTTAGTTGTGCTTTTTAGTTTAATTTTTTTTTTTTTGTTCGTTTTTTCTTCTAGTGCACTTATGCGTTCGCATAATAAATAGAGTAAATTACTTTGCAATAAATGCATATGAAAATATTAAATTGAATTAAATTAAAATGCTCTTGGGTAATATATCGATAATTAATTGAATTAGTAATATATTTAAAAACTCTTTTCAAAATATTTATGACCTTAACCATCTGTCACGGAGCCGCTAACAAATGTTATTGGACAGGAAATTTAAGAATACCAAATTTATTTCATTACATAACCGGAAAAGTTAAACTAAATCTCTATAGGATAGCGCTATATTCTACACATCATAATATACTAATATTCTGTATGATATTTTGTACTTCTTAATTTTCCAAAAATCGGCAGACTTATACTCATTCGTTACAAGCGATATCATTACGTCACAACAACAAGCCCATTTATAGGGGGAAGTTCAAGTTTAGCGGTAAAAGAAGAACAAGAAAAGTAGATTTAACACATTTGGGACTGCAGGACCGAAACTTATTAAATACGCATCGTCCTCAGAGAAGCAGTTTATGAAATATTTGAAAACAAATGGGAGACAATGAAACTTTCTGAGATGCTATAAAAACCGACAAAAGAATAGATTTGCTGCAACCCAGTTCCGCAAAAGATCTCGTAGACTGATGAAATGAACACTTCTTCTCCTATGTCTCTAAACATAAAAAAAAGGCTAAGTGAAATCACGATGAGGTGTGTGTCAACTCATATAATTTTAACCCTTTAATTTCTATACCAATTAATAAGTTACTTAGCAATTCCGTCTATAGAAAACTCCAACTCAAATTCAATCTAAATCTTGTTTGTAAACGATCAAAGCAGAATTTTTTTTAGTTTAGCAAAATCCATACATTTCCGGTAGTGTGATTTAAGTATAAATACTTAAGTATAAATACTTTTAGATAATTTTACATATTTATGACAATTTCGATAAGAAAGAATTTCTTCTCGTTTAATAATCATGGTTAATTTTCGATCTGAAATTTTGCCTTTATATACGGTCTACCATCCTCTTTCTAAATCAAAAGTGTTCTAAATTGGGCAAACGATCTGTGTGGCACATGAAATTTTTTTTCTAAATCATTTCATTCAAAATTAATAGTAATAGGGAGCGGATTCTTTACAATATTTATTATTTACAAAATCTTGAAATTTTAGATTTCAAAAAAAAAAAATATATTTCAATCTTTTAAAATTTGTAATTAAAAAAAAATGCTACATTGAACCTTTGAAATTTACATATATCATCCGTTAATCCGATCAAAATTGTAAGTAATTTCCCAAAAATGCAAAACCAAAATCTGCTGCACGTACGACTTTGTTAGTAATTTTTTTTTTGAAGCAGAGAACAAGTCACAGTAACAGAAGAATATATGATTTACATACCACCTTTTTTTTTACAAAAAAATTTAAAATCTAAGCTAAACTGAAACTTCAAAACTGGAATTCCGGTGTAACAATATCAACTGATACATATGTGATATATTAATATATTTTTCCCTTACGTCTCATAATTAAAGTTATTGTAAAAATAGACTAAATTGAATGCTGATGATTCTAATTCTACTCCCCATTATTGGCATTTTTAAAAGGCAGCAAAAAGCCATCTCGGGAAAGTAATTATTAAAAGAATTGAAAAATTGCCATATGATCGGCAGTAGCATGTTCCAAGTAGTGTAATAAACAGGAAGATGTAATTGTATTGTATGTATGTGAAGATGTATTGTAATAAACAGGAAGATGTAATTGTATTATATCAATGAATTACTTCCAAAGGGGTACTATTATAAATCCTATAGAGGGATACTATTACAACTCCTCTAGAGGGGTACTATTACAAATCCTCTAGAGCAACGTAATGTATTATGTTTTTGCTACATTTACGTAACATTTTGACGCAAATATCGGAAACTTCATTACTTAAGTTTTTAAAGCGATTATACAGTTCTTTCAGCGATTATACAGTTCTTTTCAATTCTTGAAATTATTTTTGGAAAATTTTCTTCGAAAATAAACTCTGTGTTATTCGTCCAGAAATAATTCTAAAATAACTTTACCTCTATCAATTATATTTCGATTATTAAAAATTTAAAATAGAGACATTAACGAATAGACTGGATATAAAAAGAGTTTTTATGTACACAACTAATGGTGCAGATGAGATTTCACGATATTAGAAATCGTATAAGCAAGTTTATAAGTTGCAGGAAAAGCTTATTCATTTTGAAAGTTGCTAAATCTTATTCAATTTTTTATTGGTTAATCCAATGATCCACCGTTACTTTTTGTGCAAATTAATTATTCAAGATTTGCTTAAAACAATTTATAAAATACTTTTGTCCATTTTCATTCCAGTTTCTTCCTTAAAACTTGTCATCTGTGCCATAATGTTCAAATTGTGGCAATAAAACAAGATTCTGTTGATTTCAGATCATATCTTGCTTATTAGTGCATTAACGGAACCATTATTATCTTCATTACATTGCATTTTGCGTTTGACGTAAGCTGTTAGGTTTTATCTTTAGGAATTTAAGATCTCAAAGGTCTTCATTTCTTTCAGCATTAATAAATGCAAATTAATATAAATCGCTTTTATTTTTTTCCCATATTGAACCTGCACTGCAATCAACTTGAAAATTACTTTAGTATAATTAATATCGCTTGGTTCACTAATTGAGTTGATTAAATCAATTATACGATATTAGAGCATTGTTAAGCAAACGAGATTTAAATTAATTAATTATAAATTCTGTTAAATTACAGGCAATAGAGTTCATAGAATTCAATTAAATAAATAAAAAAATTAAAACAAAACTAAATTAAGAAATTAATAAATATTAAAAAAAAAAATTGAAAACCAAAGACAACATTCAATGACTATGTAATACTTTTCATTTCGATTTGATTAATTTAAAAAACATATATAAAAAATCTATGTTTTTCTCAAATTTGAAACCTCTTGAAAGGTCTAAAAGGAGTTACTTAAACTACAGTTTATGCGAAGTTGGTCTTTTCATGAAATAACTCATGGCACTCATAGCGGGCATTTAAGACAGAGGGACAGAGAGTATAAATATAAACTTATTGTATTATAGTTATTTTAAGGGAGTTCAAATATAAATAAATAAAGATTATTTGTATAGTTTCAAAAGAAGGTGTTTTTTTATCTCTTTGCAAATATACTTAGTGAACTAAAAAAAATAAAACTTTCTTCTGGAAATCTAATGAAGTATTAAGAATGTGTTTTTGGCTACATTCAGCCTGGCAGTGGAAAGAAGACTAATAGCAAAAAAGTGACAATGAAGACACATGACAATATGACGGTGAGCACGTGCGAATCGTGACGCAGCAGGAAAGCCGCAGAAGATCCCGCTTCTTTGTTTTTGACAATCTGCTCGACAAGTTTATCATCCTCGACTCGATCGTTTCCTCGATATATGCTGTAAATGTTCGTTTTTGGTTTAATAATCCCACCATTCGGTATGTTGGCATGTTCGAAGAATTCGATACGTTTTGAAACTGAGTTCGACGTTGTAGTAATGTTATTTGATTTATCCGCGCTAGATTCCATTGAAGGCAATTCCAAAAGTTTATATTTATTAGGTGTGATTATCGTTGTAATCTGTGATCCTGTGTTGGCAACCTTAAGTGGCAATTCGTTATCAAAGCATTTGACTTTTTCGTCTATTATTTGATATACTTCAGTATTGGCTGGATTTATGTTTGGTGTAATCGCATCATTTTCAGTTTCCACTATTGTTTGTAGTATGCTATCGTCGTCTTGCGGAGGGCTAAAATTTCCAAAAGCATTGCCATTATTGCCGTGAGCTGTAATTAGATTCAACTTGATTTTTTGAAATGTTTTCAATTTAGCGTAACGATAAATGCTATGCTTGGCTTTTTCCGCAACTGCAACAGCGTCACCATCAACGTCGTCGTTGCCACTGTCTTCATTTTGTCCATTGCTAAGTAGTTCTTGTTTGTTTCGGTCATTGCAATGGTCCTTATTAAAATTATTATCGAACTCATAATTGGAATTTTCATATTCCACTATCATCATCTGTTCTTTGGTGCAGGTTGCAGTTAATTGCTTTTGCTCTTCACCATCATATTGATCATTGAGTTCCCGCCTTTCTGCTTCCAATTCCATATCTTCTTCGTTGAGTCCTTCGAGCAGCACACAACGACGTTGATTAGGCGTTTTTCCTTTTTTATTTAACAGCATATATTCCGACAAAACTCTCTGCTTTGGCAATTCCTGTTGCCTTTGAAACATTTGTAATTTCATTTGAAATTCCCGCTGTTGTTGTAAATTTTGTACATTCCTGTGGTGCGGATTGCAATCGAGAGCAATTAATGCTGCCACTGTTTTCAATACGGCCGTTGGATTAGGCAGAGTTTTTAGCTGCACGCGCTTATTGGTTTCCAGCTCATTATCTTTGCTAGAATAATTATTATTACAGTTGGCCTGTGATGTACTGCTGTTCTTAGTTACAGCGTTGTCGACATCGTCAATGCTGTCAAAGGATGGTATAACATCTGAGCAGGAGCAAATCAACTCCTGCAACCAACACCAAACAACAGGTTTTGTCAATTTAAGCCATATTTTGAAGAACGTTTTTTGTTTAAATTAATCTCTTTTATACAAATGGGAAAGGAATATACAATAAGGAAGGAATATACGAAAAAATTTTCGAATAATTATAAAAACTTTATATACACATACATACATATAAATGGACCATAATGGACTATAGAATTGCTTTGCTTCTTTCTACCAATCAATCATCAACCAACCACAACAAATGGTAAAACAAATATTACAAAAGTAAATAAAAGATATTTTGTTAAGCTGGTATAACACCCGTCAAAATTAAAGTGCTTTGTGCAGTTGTTGTACAAATAAGTGAATTGGTAGATTAATTGTTAATTTTCAATGCAAATACATTCTAATTTCTAGGTATTTACTAGACAAGGTAACATTTTTTTTTTTTGATATCAAATTAGTATTAATTATGATGTTTTTGAGAGCCACTGATAGACATGCCTCCATTAAAAAATGTATATACATATGCAAGACGAGCAAATTTGCTGTTCCTCACTGAATAAATTGAACTTAAATTCGAGAATTGTTCTCTAATAAATTTCTCAACATTTTTTATTACACCTAACTTGGTGTTTAATTTTGCTTTAGCTCTGAATGAATACATGCGAAAGAAATGCTACTCTTTTTTTATTATTAATTATAGCAGATTCGCAAATTAATTATGGGCTTCTTGGTCCACTTTTTTTAGCATTTCTATAAGAGAAATAATTGTTCCACCTTAAGATTATATGAAGTGAAAAAACTTGTCTAAACTAATATTTTTAGCAACTGCATGCAGAACAGTACTAGAAGTAGTTGTGACCCATAACCGCAACTTCAAATAATCTGATACTTTCACATACTTTAGTTTTATTAATTTTATTTAGCAAAAAATTGTTTATTAAAAGGCGAGCAAGCAGTTCGATTCAACAAAGGAGTATTTTTGAAATAGAAAATTTGTTATTTTATACTTTTTGATTTTTCGCAAAAGTATCTTAAGAGATAAATGAAAATTCAAGTCCATTATGATCGAAAATTTATTAGTTATAAGATTCAAGACTTGGATTATATTAAATATTAGTCATAAAATGTAATTATAACATTTACTACTCTATGTAAAAGGTAAAGAATACATACCTCATCTACGCCAATTTTTCGGCATGCTTCCAAAAAGTTATCCACATTTCTTCGGCAACGAGCCATTGTTAGTTTTGACTATGAAAATACAGAGAGAAAATCTCAATTATTAAAAAAAGTGTTTCAAAGAATATATAAATCAAATAGATGAAAACTCACTACTCCTGGAGATGGCACATGTATACTGGCAACCGAGCGAGGTCGCACATAATTGGCCAAATGGCAAAGAATGACTCCATCAGTTAAAGCAGATGCGATATCCTCAGGAAGTGTCATTTTAAGACGAGTTTCAATAATCTACAAATTATTTAAGATATCAATTTCGCGAAGCAAATCAGATCTGGTTTAGTAGTAGTTTTTATATCAGCCATGGAGATATTATAGGTGTGTAAACGCAAATACTTGTGATATTGATATTGATACTATTTAGCTATATGTTTCTCTCTCTGCCAAGTGAGTTGTTTGTTGATGAAAAAATAAAAGCTTCGAATGGAAGAATAAATTTCTATCGCCAGCTACGTGCAACCGAATGATTAATCAAATGGTCAGAAAAAATGATAATGAACACCGCTAACAGTTAACGAAAACAAAGTATCCTCAAGAAGCGTCATTTTAAGATAAATATCAATAACACACAAACTTTTTAACCCATCATTTTCGGAAAGAAAATCAGGCTTAGACAATTTTCATACCAAAACGCGGAAGTATAAAATGCTTATAAGATATAAAAAATATGCTCCGTAGATTTCCTCTAAATTGGTCGTCTTGACTCAGTTTAGTTATGTCTATTTGTTTAGTCACCTGTGTGTGCCGACGCTCATTCGTTCAAATCGCGATTATAATCCCAAAGAGATGTCTAGGAGAATAAACTTAGGTTCAAATATGCTACTATCACAATCGTCAATTTGAGTAAAAATCACCGGTCACATCGGTTTTTGTGACCATCCATAATTACATAAAAACTGATATTATCATTAGAATAAATTCGAAATCAATTAGGCCCTTTCACCATTAAGGAACTGATAATTTTTCTTTTTTTTTTCTTTATTTTCTCTATAATCGCAGAATTGTAAATTTTTTATTTAATTAAATTTTTTTCATAATTCAATTGACGCTTAAAGTTCGAAAATCTCCTAAAGTATATATTAAGAATCTAAAGTATATCTATATATACATATCGCATATATTACGAACTAGCTACGATTTGAAATATATATATATATTTGAAATGGTATACGATCGGTAGGCGATAAGAATATTTTTCTGTTTTACCTTGCAATCAAATACAACGTACACAAAATGAGTATTAAAAAATCATGGCCCAGCCGAATATAACTTTCTGGTTTTTTCCTTTTTCTCCATATCTTTGGTTAAATTGGTTATCAGAAACTTCGCTGTTTAAAATTCTACAATAAATCCTATTTATTTTATAATTAAATAATAATACTTACGCTCCGTAACTGAGTCATTAATTCAATTTCTTCTCGTTGACGATCGAATTCACGACGCATAGTAAAACTTAGTTTTTCTGGCGGTATATCGTGATTCCATGTAACGTTACTATATAATGTGTATTTATAATTACTTTACTATATTTCAAATAAGTCTTTGAATTGGAAAAAACTTACCGATGAGTTTTACTGGAACCAAGTTTGGTTGCATTACCAACTGGTGATTTAATTCCTCCATTCGTTGTAAATTTATTATTATTGGTTAAGATACCAACGCCTATACCAGAGACACTATTACCATTGGCGCTGCTTGCATTGCCGTTTAACGTTTTCAGAGGACTATTTGGCTTGACGTAACCAATGCAATCCCCATTTGTGATTGGCGGTGATTTTTCGTTTAACGTTAATTCTGTACTTGTTTGACTTTTTACTGTTTGCGTTGTCATTAATTCAGTATTACGGGATGGTATCACTTTTTGAATCGGTTTCTTTGGTATAACAAGACAATCCTCGCTAGGCCCATTTGTAGTGCCGACATTTACGGCACCGCCCGGACAAATATTAAATGCACCATTCGGAGAATTGTTGGTACTAGTTTTCATTATGGATTTTGGCACATTTGTGTTTTGCACATTATTAACGTTATTGAGGCGAATATCCGCCTGTTCATTACATGCGTTCGCCGCTAAATGTAACAATTCATTATCACTTGATTGTTTTTGGTTTTCTTTGATTCTATATACTTCTTGACTACGCTGCTGTTTGAGAGCTTCCTTATATTCCCTGCAACAGAGACAACAGATCATTAGAAAACTGATATAGACGACAGATATTATAAATACCTGTAAGTTTGTATATTTCCCATATTCTTATTTGTCTTATCGTCGATTTTGCCGGAAAATTGGGATAATTGTTGTTGCTGATGCTCAACTATGCCATCATCCAGTTCCGGTGAAGGATCGTTACTAGATGATGTGGAACAGGGCGTTGCAGTCGTTGTCTCGGTTGATAATTGTGAAATATCGTCCTTACATGTCAACGAAAGGTTTGCATTATCCCTTGTCGCGGTTTGGATGATATCGACATTTAATGGTTTAACTACGGCCGCATTTACCGCAAATGATTCATCTACTATAGTGCTAGTGCTCGAGGTAAGTGAAGAATCCATGAGATCAGCATTTAATAGTGTTGATTTAGGGGGAGTTGTAGGTGTTAAACGTAACGAAGATTCATGTTTAGATTTCACTATAAAAAAGCTCAAAATAGATAGAAAATATTTTATTTATTTTTTTTGATTACCCTTACGTGGCATATCGTGAGACCAACGCTTATCGATGCCATCACATGTACTGTAGCCTGAATCAATATGATGGCGAGCCAAACGATTTGTTTCCAAAACGCTACCGCCGACATTGTGACGAGGTGCTCTTCTTAGGGTAGTGTAGCCATCATAGTTACCACCAGCCCGAGAACCTTTTTCATCTTTGGTTGCTTGAGTTTCAAGATATTTAAAGACATGAACAAGACCACGAATGCAAAGCTAATAAGAATTATGTAAAAGTTTACAGAATTATAAAATAAAATTAACAATAGCTCCCACAATCTCAATACTTACACTAGCTGGTGGCGATGTTAAAGGATTATTTTCTAAATTTAATTCAACCAATGTGGTCATTTGACGTATCTCAAGAGGTAGACTAGAAACGCGATTGTTTGATACATCCAAGGAAACCAATGTTAGACAAGTTAACTCTACATGAACACGCAGGCGCAAAACAAAATTGTAAACGTTACACTTTAATATAACAGAATAAAACACCTACCTCGGGGTAAATACATTAACTGATTGCTACGTAATGAAAACGATCTTAATAAACGTAATTCGCCAATGCGTGCTGGCAGCGACGTTAGCTGATTGTATGATGCATCTAAATCAGTCAGTCTGTCCATGCGACCTAATTCGTCAGGCAGCGCAGTCAGACGATTATTCGACACCAACAACACTTGCAATGGTAGGAAACACAGTTCACGCGGTAAAGACGACAATTGATTGCTGCGCAAATCAAGATACGTTAAAGAAGTCAAGTGTTTAACAGACTCCGGTACACTGCGTATAGTATTATGATAGAGTAGCAACGTTTCTAGAAATGAGAAAGTTGTTATCTCTTCAGGCAGCTCGCAAAACCGATTTCGAGATAAATCTGTAAAAACAAAAAAAAAAGAACAATTTTGTTTTCTATAAAATACAATAGAAAATAATGTAGAATTTTAATGTTATTCGTTTACTAAGTAGGCTTCGAAAGCTTGTTTCAGATATAAAATTTGATCTTAAACACCGACGATTAGTTTACAGTTATCGCTACTTTTGTAATTTTCAGAACAATACAAAAATCTAAATTTTGTGAGCTGAAAAACCATTGTATTGCGATTTAATACAAAATACCATCCAAAGTAAGAAACGGCTTGAAAAGCGTTATGATAACTCTTTCCCGTTAAAAACAACAATTCATTGCTGAGTTTAAATGAAATCCTACAGACACAAGAATGATGCCGACAGCTCTGATCGCATGAATTCGGTGATTGTTTCAGAAAACATAAAAACAGTTTACAAAGTCATTTTGGAAGACGGGAAAACGAAAAGATAAAGATAAAGATAAAGATAAAGATAAATAAAGATAAAGATAAGAATAAAGATAAAGATAATAAAGATAAAGATAATAAAGATAAAGATAATGATAAGGATAATAAAGATAAAGATAATA
>KK351199.1:207352-221494 GCA_000671755.1 Glossina brevipalpis
ATATTATAACCTTACTTTATATGAAATTTGCGAACTGTGGCCGCAAAATTTTCCTTATTTTTGAAATATTCTTTTACAATGAAAATGCGTTGCTGTCTCGTGTAATGCCCAATTTTTGGTAGCCTTAAACTGTTAGCTGTCAAAGTGTTTTTTTTTTTTGTTTCCAACACTTTAATTTTAGGGCATATTTGGGTCGTGAGTTAAATTACTATTGTAGTGGTAAATGATACTTCAATTATGATTGGCGTGTAGCCGCAGCTGTTGCGAAGGCTGGAGCGGTAAAGATACGACACATCAGGCTGCTGTCAGGCTGCGGTCATAGTCTTCTTCTCTGTCTCATTCTCCCTGAGGGTTTTTATACAACTGTAGGGAATATCCCTCGAATCACTGCTCATGACTATACAAAAAATTATCTCGAATCTTTTTCTAAGAAGTGACATGATGCCAAGGGATTGAAATGACAGATAAATATTCTCTGTAAACTTCAGAATGAAATTTCTGGTCTGTTATACTAAACCGTAATATCTTCAAGATCAAGATCTTCATATTAATGTTTACCTCTTCAAAAATTACAAAAAGGTGTGAATGCTCGAATGCGGATGCTTGCGTCAATATTCAATTCCATGTATATGTCTTGAATATGTGTTTAGATATGAAGAAGCCTCCCGTGACAGTTCTTTTACAGAATATCTTACCTAAAAAAAAATTTCCGAACATAACAACAAAATATTGCAGAATCAATGCATAATACTCGCATGAAATTACGTTTCAATTTATTCCGAATGTTGTCATAAGTTTAACGTTATTAGGTCATATGCTCAGATAACTACTACTTGTGTGTTAAGATGAAGGAATAAGATAACGTTAATTAAGTAGCAGTAGTTATTCTCCATACGCGTATCTGTAGCGAAATCTCTTAACCATATATAGCCTCAAGATATATATTATAATATCCTACGTTCTTAATGGTGACACGTTTAATCAGGCATTCTTTGGAAATAAACGTGAGAGTAACTTTCTATGTAAAATAGAAGAAAAAGTAGTTTATGGAATCATATTGTTGTCATTGCATATATTGGCAACTAATAAAGCAGATCGTGTTTATGAAGAACTTGCTTCATGCTGAGCCATAGTTTCGGTTTGGCGTCCCATTAAAAATGTAAAGTCACAAAAGTAGAATTTTCGTTTGACATTATTTTAGTATCGAAAAATTAAAATTGTTCTTCAAGAAAGAGAAAAATTATTGGATAGGTAGCGAGTCCCAAAATATATTTGCAAAATTCACCTCCGGCAATTGTAATGTATATGATGTACCATATTCCCAAAAAGCCAGCTGAAGTCGATGGAGCCCCTTGTTCAAGTTCAAGTCAAGAATTATTGCAAACCATCGAATTTCCCATCGGGAAATCGCCTAGAGGGAATCGCCTTTTTTATTTCAATGAAAACAAAAAAAAAAAAGAAATGATTTTCCGAACAACCCAATACTTTAGCAGATAAACCCAGCAATAGGCCGATTTAACAAATTTCCAGTCTTGCAATTTAAATTTACGAATTCAGTGTTACACTAAGTTGAACCGTTTTGTAAATTGTGGAATCGTTCGCATCTTTCTCAAGAATTCCAAACTTCAATCTTTCAATCTTTCGAATCTTTCTCAAGAATTCCAAACTTTGCCATTTAATAAGGAGATAAAAACAATATGTGTTCTATTGGTGATATGTAGCGTCATTTAAAGTCGGATACTTTTCTAAGTGGTTATAATATACGCAACAAAACATCAGTGATGATCAATCTAGCACCCACTATAGAAGTAACAACAACAAATGCCTCTAATTACATAAATGGGAAAAGCTTGTATTGAATTTTTAATGAACCGATCAACGACTTTTTTTCTTCTTTTTTTTTTTTGTTTATAATAAACTAACAGATAACAGTAAGTGCAGTTGTGACTTTAACAACAAAATATGTGTATGTACGACGTTCTCAATGTAAACATATATCTATCTACAAGCCCTCGGTTTGCTTTGTTTTCTATAAATGCTGCCCTTTTTAAGGATAATTTATTGCATTAAACATATTGTGTTAACATTTTGTCGATCAAAAATTGTTGTTCCGGTATTTATGTTTTAAATAAATGCTTAGATAAATATATGAAATATTATTATTGTGATATAAGGTTGTGGTGAAAGTGAATTAAAATAAATTTTGTATGCTTCAGATATAACTGTGCATGTTTAGATTTGATTTAATGTTTTCCGTAAATGTTAGTAAAATTTTTCCTTTTAGTCTCTGCTTATAATTATTATACCCTGCAGTGGGTATAGTAGATAAAGCCATTGCAATAGCCCCTTGAAAAGGTTTTTTTCTAATTTTGTTTTGGAAGGAAAGAAAAGTGATTGAATAATGATATTAGCTGTTGATGAAAGTATTATTATTATTATTAGTTTAAAAAAAAAAAAAAAATCATTTTTTTTTAAATATTTAAAAAATTGTAAACTTGGATCTACGGCGAAGGCAGTGTAACTGGTTCCAATTGGAATTTATAAAAAAAAAAAGCAAAAATTATTTGATCCGCTAGAGAAGGATGCACAACTTTGTAGAAATATTGATTTTTGCGTGATTAGCGAGTGTTTGAATGAAATGCTTCGAGTCCCCTAAAAAGGAAAGTCAATTTCTTCTCGAAAGCTAATGCTCAAATTAGCTTGTCAAAATTAACGCACATCCTTCTCTCTATCTCTTTAGAATATTATTTCAGACACTTTGCTGCACAAAATTTGAACGAAAAAATGAAATTTGTTTGACATTTTGAAAAATCGTATTCCGAAAAAAAAGCTTTTGAAATTTTAAAATACCTGATAGAAATATTTTTTTATCAACCATAAATTTTCTATTACTTTCTTTCACTAGTCTGTAAGCCTAAAACCATAAAGCTACGCTTTCATCTTCCCCCTTGTTCTGTTTTCGCGACGATTTTTCGTACGAAATTTCTTTTTTTGCTATATCTATCAAAGGCAGCATCGCACGTTTTAGCCCCTAAATTAACAGAAAGCATAAAAACGTATAATTCTGTAGTCGAATTCATAATCAAAATTAATAACTTCATCGTAAACATAATTTCTTGGTAGAAATAAAGGCACTAGTTAACATTCCCCTTAGTCTTAGTGGTCGTCTTGATGAAGTTATTTTCATTTATGTTTCGTTGGAAAGGCTTTTACATGACTTTCCGAAGACGTTTTGTTAGTGTAATAGAGAAGTTACAAATTAAGAGGTAAGACATATAAGATTGCAATTTCCCTGGGATTTATTTGACACACAAGCAAAGTTTTGAGGGAGCTTAGAGAAAAAACTTACAATTTCTAGTAAAAAATTTCCTACAGGTCATGAATTTTTTCCATATTATTCTAGAAGATTCCTAACGTGTACCAAACCAATAAAAAAAAGTAGTTTTTTCTGAGAAAATGCAGCAATAATACCCTTTAGGGCAAACCTATTTTTGATTGCAGCAATCGGTTCAGAATAGATTTAAGTTTGTTTGTCAATTTCTTTGATCCCTGCACATGTGTTACATAGTTTGGTACAAAACTGAACTCTATTGAATATGGATTAGATTAGTAGATTTTTGCAACTACCCCTGATGTAATGCCTTATCTTGAAAAGGTCCTTCTATGGAAAAAAATTTGTTATTTTCAAAAAGCGCAAAAGTCTTTAACTAATAGCACTTCAGTATGAGCCAGTTTTTTGAACACCCGTCCACAGAAATGTTTCTACAAAAAGTAAGCCTTTATACAGCAAAAATTTCGAATTTTGAAATATTTTTTAATTAAACTTGGTCTATAATAGCAATTTGACTTTGGACCTCACTTTTAATATAGAGGTATTCATGAAAAGTAAAAACGGAGTTAGAATTTTTTTTTTTTACTCATTTATGATGAAAATAGATGAAGAATAGATGATAACATTTCTAATAAGAAAATTAATTTTGGAAGATTTCTTTTAATAATGACTTCTTTGGAATGATTCTGGGAAATATTTGTACAAATTTTTAGATTAATACTTGTTAAGTTTTAAATTATTGTTCGTCCTTACTGATGGAATAAAAAGAAATTTATATTTTTAGATTTCCATTTTTATTACGATCATAGAAAGTTGACATTGGCATTTCGGCAGTAAAGATCGAACATACATAAGAATTTTTCTTTCAAATCTAAAAGATTTAGTTTGCAACGAATTTTACATAAAAAATTTCAGGTTGTTTCACAACAACAATTTAAGATTCAAATAAATTCGCACAGACAGCCTACAATGTCGCATTGATATGATTAAGATCTACATGCCAGTAATGAAGTATTGCGTGCTTCTATCTATTGTTTATGTTAGTGTTTACGATGTGAGTTGATTAGGTCTACAGAAAAATGCTCCAATTAAACAACAACAATAATAATAGCATGAATACAAATTTTTAATGGGAATTACAATATTCTTTTGTCACTTACTTCCTGCTGATATATTTTATTATCATGTATTTTTTTAGTCTTATCCGTTACTCGGCGAAGAAAAATATGAATTAATTTTAAAACAAGATTTGAATATACAGCCAGGAATCTGACTTTAATAAATGATGATAATATATATTGCCATCGCTTGATCCCATCGAAGATCCCTTAACAAATCGTAACTAAATTGCAATTTAGTAGGACTTCATGGTTAATAAAAAAGACTGAAAACTCTCCTATGCTTCCTTTTTCTACCTAATTTATGTAGAGTTTTTCTGTGATAATTATGGATCAAATTTTCATTCGAATTGAAATATTTCAAGACAATCAAATTGCTCTTCTGGGCAAAGTTTTTACGTTACAATCGTGATATCAATAGAGACAGCCAGAGAAAGAGAGACAGATAGAGAGAGCGACACAAAAAGAGAGAGAGAGAGAGAGTAGATATGCAGACAGATTCGCTATAGGTACAATCTATTTATTAAAGGTGCAGCGAAAGTCAAAGGTAACGTTCTTTGGGTTCTTGTTTTCTTCTAATAACTAAACTTTGTTTAAAAGCCTCCTCTTCTCCTCTCTTAGTCTCTTTCCCTCTCTCCATCGCTTACTTTTTTGCTTACCCATTCTTTTTCTCATTCTCTCTTCCTGTTCCAATTCATCTCACTCTTCACCTTTCATTCTCTTTCTCTATCAATCTTTATATCTCTGCCGCTCTCCTATTGTCTATAACTTTTCTCACGATCACTTATGACATTGTGGTAGTTATAAAGTCTTATGTGAATATTATTATTATGCTTAACGCGAAGATATCCATGACTGAAGATTGTATGTTTTGAAATTAATTAAAGTAGACGTTTGTATAACGAATAAAGTAAAGTAAGGTGAAATAGTGAAATGACTTTTCACATTAATGTCTTTGATGTCATCCAAATTTAATTAGAAACTTCAACAACAACGTAAGAGAAGTATGTTTTTAATGAATAATGACAGCTTCACTGGTTTTAGACAATTGATTTGATGAATAATTTGAAATGTCAATTATTAAGTAAAGAATATAGTAAATGTAAGTAAATTATGAGAGATAATAGTGTGTACTATTATTTAGGCTGACATTTTCAACTTTGATTTTCCAGAAACATGTGTAGAAATAAATATTAGGTCGAGGTATAAATAACTTCCGTTTTTTTTTTTTCATCTTACTCTGACTATCTCCATTTTCTCTAAATGGTCTCTTGTTTATTGACTAGCTTCTATATTGCTTATAAAAGAAAGCCATGAAATCTAGGAGGAACTTAAAAATTGGTCTTTCGTTTAAAATCGTATCTCCACAATGGTATTTTACAAATCATTTTCCAACTGGCCTTAGTTTTGCCAACTATTGTCTTGTTTAAATTGCCAAAGCTTCTCATGACGAATACATGCATTTTTTCACTACATTGTAGGGACTATGAAGAACCAATAATTTAATAAAACGTGCACCGTAGAAAGCAATGGTCTGAAGACAAAGTGAACTTTTATTTATTTAGTGAAAGCAAATATTCTACTCGGTGGCCCAGTGTCAGATTAACAATTTGTACATTTATTCATTCCGTTCATTCGTCTGCTTTGATATTTGACACCAAGTAAAACTAGGGCAATTATTATGCTCAATATTTCTAGGGCAATTATTAGGCTCAATATTTCTAGGGCAATTATTAGGCTCAATATTTCTAGGGCAATTATTAGGCTTAATATTTCTTAGATTTCTAAAAATCTAGTTAAAATATAAATCAATAAGCAAACATTTTATAGTAAGCACAGTTTGGACGAAACCTTTTTTGCTTACCAATATGTTTCAATCCAATATGATATAAGTGCTAGATACCCTTAGATAACTATTTCGTACCGTGAAAAAGCGATTCAATGTCTTTCAGCAACGATCCGTATGGAAAGATTTTTCACTTATGCATACCATCATTAAAGATTTAAGAAAAAAATTCATTCGATAATCTTTGCAAAGTTTCGTCTTAAAACTGCTCTACTTTCCTAGCGCAGCTCTTTTGCCTTAAAATCGATATCACGTTTTTTAAATCTGCTAATTTATTCCAACTATTCTAGCTGTTTCTTACAAACTTAAAAAGTCTTTAGAAAATGACAATTTTACTGCTCGTGCTTTGACATGGAATTGTTGACGAATCGGAAATCTAGTATCTAGAGATAATATGAAATGTGAAACGAAAGAAATCAATTCAAATATATCTTGTTTTTTTTTAATGGTATAAAACATTTTTTGGCCAATGTATCGTTACTTTTGAACTAAGAATTGGCCATAAAGAAAAGATCAACCATCTTTTCAAGCTGTTCACGGAAGAATTCATTTATTGGCTATTGTCACAATAATCGAAACATTGTTCATATTAAGAATAAGAAATATCTGTCGGGTCCAGCAGGAACCGCAGCACATTCTAGTTTAATGCAGCTAATGCCTTCCGGGCGGGTATTACTCTACCTCATCCATCTGAGAAATCGCAATCTAGTGACTATTTTAGATATGATCCCGCTTCTCGATTTAATTGATCAATGCCGATTGCGGTAGCACCCTAGCATCCCCTAGCGACAATTTCGTTTGTTTGAAGCAATTCCTAATACACCATATTCGGTTAATAGTACTAAATGAGGACATCGTAAATATTTATTTACTTCCTGCATCACACTTAAACGTACTTCGTTTATAATAACGCTACCAATATTTATCACTCTTTAGGTTTAGCTGACTTCTCTTTTTCCTCAAAACCCTGAAAACTATACTTATACCGTTGCATAAAGTTTAAGCTTCTGGGGGCATACAACGATTATTCAAGCAAGGAAAGTTAGCTTGCAATGAAATTATGGTGGCCGAAAAAGTAGCGCAAAAAAAATAACTTTTGTTTGGTTTTAGGTAATGAGAAATCAAAGAAACGCGTCAAAATCACTATAAGTTTTTTGCTGATTTTTAAGTTGTACGGACAGACACACTTATCAATATTGTACATATTTGCTAATAAAAAATTCTTTCATTTTGCAATGAATTCTCTTATATACGATCGATGAAATAAGCGATGTATTATTGTCCTAATATATCGAAAAAATTCTATTTATTGAATAATAATAAACATTTACATAAACATTGTTTTGTTTTGTTTTTAATTGTGGGAGTCCTTACGATATAATCTTCTTTCTTCTTCTTACATCTTTCATTTCACGCTTAGCTGCACATCAAAGAAATCCATAATTAATGAGTTTTCACAACAACAATAGCTACAGATCGAAAATTGATTTCTCTTTATTATTTTGTTATTCTCTCTTTTCTTAGAAAATAATACAAACAAATACTCATAAATAATTATTTCCTCTTCTCGATTGTACTCAATACTCTCACAAAGAAATCAAATATGAAAAATTAAGAGATAAAAAAAGATTGCTTAAGTAAGCTATCAATTCCGATTGGCGCGACGCTCATTATTTTATGTTATATGTTCAAGTTGTGAGTAAATATGAATGTGTTCTCTGTGTGTGTTAATAACTATAGCTTATAGAGTTTTAAATATTGTTTTAGTAACTGGTACGATACTTTCCAAAACGGACGTGTGAGTGCGGTTAAAAGCAAAGGAAAGGAAAAAATATTTAAAAAAAAAAAATTTTATTTAATATCAACTGTTAACAAAGTTAACATCGACGAATCAATCCCTTTTAGCGGATGTGAAAAACAGATCAATAATTGCGAATATAACGAAAAGGATAAATTGTTTTTTTTTCATTTTTTATCTTCTTTTTTTTTATATAATTGATTTCAAATCGAAAAAGGTGATTTTAAGAAAAAAAACAAACAAACAAAAAAAAAAATTATTTTGTTACTTGCGTTCAGGTTCATTGTTGTCCTTGCCGGTCAGTTGTAATATTAACAAGTGGCTGGTTGTGAAATGAATAACAACAACAACAACAACAAAGATGTTGTTTGCTGTGTTGTTTTGTTTTTTTTTTGCAATAAAGTTAAAAATAGAATTTGCGTTAAGTGAATTTCACACGTTTTTTTTTTCCCATTTCATTTCTTAACATTCGACTGACTGACTGACTTCTCATCAGATCTGTCCGTGTTCATGCAGTTTTTTCAATTTAACTGTCTTGACAATGCCGGTTTAGGTGAGATTCTTCGCTTACCTGTATTTCAAGTTGTTAGCCGACGAAAAGCAATCGCAATCTATAAATTTCAATGCACACAATTACCAGCACGTTTCGACAACTTTTAATGAAGTGCATTTCAATTGTTGTCGTAAACGCTATTGTTATTGCTTGCTTGTACCGATCTCGATGGTGATATTTTTACTGGTTGTAAATATTTTAATTCGTTTTGGTTTTTTGTTTTCGAATTATTATTCCTTAACAACTTTTTTGAAGTTTTTTTTTTTTTTTTTTTTTTTTTTTTTTTTTTTGAAGTTTTTTTTTTTTTTTTTTTTTTTTTTTTGTATTAAAACTTTAATATGTTAATTTAGTCTTTACGTTTGTAACTTTAGATATTTATGATATTATAGAATGCTAAAGAGTGTAGAGAATATTATATTATATAGAGAAATTATTTCGTTTATATCGGGGCCCTTTATTGATAGAAACCTTTAGTCTAGACTGAGAGATAAAGCTATAATCTTTTGTTTAGCTATTGCATCCTTCAACAAAATCTGAAAAGGAACAGTACGAATTGGTTTGATTGACTTTGCTAATAACTAGATATGCAAACTTAATCAAAAATATCTTGTGAGTTAAAGGTATCTCTATCCAAGTGGATAGAATTTTTATTTAAAATGTCAGGCACTTTAACTGTACAAACCAAGAGATCTAATTTATAATTAATGTGGTTTTATGATCGTGTTCTGGTCATATCGCTGACTTAACTAATATTTTGTGTGCAAAAATCTTGAGTAAGACTTGTTAAGTTTATATGATCACTAAATACAATGAATTTAGTACGAAAAAGACCTTGACTTTTTCCTTTATTTTCCGTTATTTTAATGCGGCAATAAATTAAATGCTTTCTTAAAGCAACAACAGTAAATAAAAAAAAAGTAAGAAATTCTACACTTAGTTTATGGCGAATTTTAGGTATTCACTAAGTAAGTTAAAAATGTATAAAAATAGGGAAAAAAACCCCATATCATTGGTGGTCGGATCAGCAAGTTAATAAACTAAAAAATAATTAGGCAACAAATAATATAATTATTTGTTGTAAAGAAAACATGTTAACTAACAAAACAAGAGATAAATATTGAAAGAAAAAGATTAGATTAATATCTGCTATAGGCTTAAACGACTTCTTCAAATATTTGAATGATTTTTTTTAAAGATATTTTCAAGAACCAAGTAACCTGACACATACCTCAGTTAATGAAAGTAAATTTTCTTTAAATCCATCATAAAAGAACAGATGGACATACGGACGGACGGATAACGGACAAATGGATGAATCGATTTTTATAATTTTAGATAAAAATTCTTTACTTTAAATTATTTACTTACAACCCGCATAACAAATTTAGTATACGATTCTCTTTCTCTGATAGAGATATAAAAAGTGTTTCAAATTTTTAATAATCTTTATTTATTACCTATTAAAAGCTTTTTGGTCACAAAAAAAATTAAATTACAATTTTCAGTTTAATGAAATTTTAAGCAATAAAATTGAAAGCATTTACAAATAATTTATTCATATTCATTGCTATTCGGTGAATACTTATTTGTTGATGACATTTAAGTCGTGTCATTTCATTTAAAATCGTTGTACTTTTTATTAACAACAACCAACAACAACAACAAGTTTATTGAAAGCTTCAAAAAGTGCATTTGCAATTAGCTAATATTTGATATTCACAAGGGTATCGGGCAATAGATGGATAGAATTAAAATTAGGAGTAATTGCATGAATCTTCCGAATATTTATTTCAAGTGAAAAAATAAAAGTCAGAGGCGCGCGACAGCAGAGGAAATAAACATTAAAACTTAAGTATATAAGAATTTAGTCAACACAAATTGAGTTCGTGATCTAAAAAAATTTTAATTATTATTAGTTTTTATGTGTATGTTTTTTTGCTATGAGAGATGATAATGATTTAACACATATTTGTAGTAGTTGTAACACATCTTTGCTGAAACAATTTCATATAAAATACAAATACTTGATTAGAGATATGAGTACGTCCGTCCTTCCATCCGTTTATCGGTTTAATGTTAGAGGTGTCAAAGGTGTAGAACGATTTTTGAACCATATTATTTTTTATTCCCATTCATGATTTATGTTAAAACGAAAAAAATGCATTTTTTACAGAAATTTTCATAATTTAATAATGAAGCAAAATAAGTTAATGACTCGATATCCATTTCTATTTTTTCTAAATATATATGAAATGAGATTTGAATTAAGACCAATAAAATAATTCTAATTCTAATTTGTCTTGATTTTTAATAGAAAATAAAAGTCAAAGGGAAGCAAATTAAATGAGAATTAAGTAAATATGCAATAATTCATAATGTAAGTCCCTTAATTTATAGGTCTTGATAGAAAGAATATTCCTTTTTTTTTAAGTCCACGAGCGAAACGTGAAAAGAAAAATTCGGAGACCCTATAAAATTTATATGTCATTGATCAGCATCAGATTTGGAATCGATTTAAGCATGTCCCTCAGTCCGTCCGTCCGTCCGTCCGTCCGTCCGTATGTTTGTTTATGTAATGTTTGTGGTAAATATTCTCTCAGTTGCAAAATGAAGAATGAAGTGGATTGAAAGTTAGCAAAACCATTGAAAGCTCTTGCATGCCAGGTTACTATCGAAAAGAGGCCAGCGCAATATAAGTAATACTTCATCTATCTGGGTTTTTTTTTTTTGCTCAGTACTCATAAACTGCAAAAAATGCACAGTAAACATTTCGGAAACTTCGATTGCCATAGCGGGTTTTCTATTTATTGTCTATACTCAAATCAAGAGTTTCTCATTTATTGGAAATCCAAAAGGAAGTTCATCGTCCGGCCCATGTATAACTATATAGAAAATCAATCAATAGGATGTGTATAATCATATAATAGGAGGCATTCTGTGAGTGTATATATATAAAAAGCTTGTATAGAAGTGATCTTAACCGAACCACTATTGTACAAAATATTTTCATACTTGCTTTGCTGCGTAACAAGTATCGAGCTGGAGAATGCAATATAACTTTCATGTGTGCCTTGTTCTTGTTCTTGTACATTTTTTAAACATGTACAAGAGATTTATTATTAAAATTCATTTTTATTTATATACTTCATCTGTATTAATTTAAACGATCATAATTTACATTATTATCATTTTTCTATTTTCTATATGCTGATGATTATTATACACATTTGCGGTTTACCGCTAATTAAGAAAAAACATATGAATTTGAGATTCGAATAGAAAAAAAAATCTCATGCTTTTTTAACATCATAAACACAATTCGTTCGAAATCAAAGCAAACCTAACTTATTATGTATTTGTGCGCTATGCTTCTTGAAAGTTACACTTACTTTTTCTTTAGTTTTATAACCGCAATTCAAAAACTTTGTTGTTACGCGACATATTGTCACCTCTAGAGTATCATAAATTATCTTAAGGCTGAGAGAGCGTTTTGTGCTGTATATTAAAATGAAAACTTATTTATTATAATCAATTCTAAATATTCGAATGAACCAAAGCATTAAAATTTGCACAAAAAAAAAAAAAAAAAAAAAAAAAAAAAAAAAACATTAAATTCTATTCGCATAAATTTGAGAAAGAAAAAGAAATATTTAAATTTTATGTGTCTCTTCATGTGTGTAGCTTAAAATATATTATTAAAGTGCAAAGGTTTTGGAGGAAAGACGACTAAAAACACCTACAAAACTACAAAACTAAAACTAATGGAGGGAATATACACACACACACACATATATATATATATATAAGTATACCTCTGGATTCAACATCGTGAAAAGAAACAAAACAACAAGTAAAGTTATAAAGGTTTTAAACGAATTTTGAATACCTTTCTCTATTACCCTTAGACTGAAAATAAAAATCATTTACTTTTTTGCGCTTATAGCAGCAGGGATAATGTCTATATGGTTACGGTTAAAAGTTGTGTAAGTTAACTGCTCTAGGTTATCGTTTGTTGAAGAAAGCCTCCTTTCAATTGTGGTCATGATTTTATTATCAAATGCTTTCAATTCTTGAATTTGATTTGTCGTTTTTTCGATTTGTGAATTTATCGTAGTGCAAATTATAATAATAAAATATTTATTTACTCTTGATAAATACTAACTTATAAAGGAGAAAAAAAAAAGCTATAAAAAAAAACTTAATAAACAAACACTTTTTCTTATATAACTTCTATAATATTAGGAGCACAGATAATTCTTGAGGGTTTTTTTTTTTTTTGCAACTTTGAAGCTTTATTTAGAGAAATTGGCATAATGTGTTTCATTTAAAATATTGTCATTGGTTGGCATCTATATTTTGTGACTTTTATATAAACTATGAATTCCGTAAGAAAAAGACTATTAGAGCTTTGGGGCTGTACTAGAAGAAGGCTTACTTTTTGGTATATCATTATAAGAATGGAAGCTTCACTCGACCAGACAATAAGTAATTGATTCTAACCAGTGTTAATTGGGAGGAGTAATGTTTGCTCATAACATTTGGAAGGGTATCATCACATTCCAGGTTAGAGCTGCGAATGCTTCGTAGGCGAATTTTGGTTCAGAAAACCATAGAGTATTATCGTACCGAGCGAGAGCTCACTATATCATGATCTTTGACATATTGTGCCAATTTTGGCAGTAATTTTCAATGGCGTTTCCTAATGATTGATGGTTAATGGTTTCGTAATATATCGCACCCACCAGACCCTTTCAAATATTCGGTCTTATCGCTCATGGATATCATTGTTCATTGCTCATAAGAATTTAACAGTACCATCTTTCGAATTAAGCAGTAAAATCTGCCCTTCTCGCAAATTGTGTTTTGCTAGCGCAACGGTTGACAGAGTTAAAGCACAAAAAAAGTTTGAGTTTTCCACTTCAGCGAAATGACGCATATTGACCTATTGAGAGAAATGACGATAGCTTAGCCATATATACAGTTACCTGATAGTCCGATGCGATTTAATGCTATGTACGCTATCCTTCAAAACTTACCTGCACTCCCAATATGTATAATAAATTTTAGATTAATATTTACATAGTTTTGTAAGCAGAGTACAAAGAAAATCTTTCAAATTTAAGAATTTCTTAAAACTCTGTCCTCTACCTCTTAATTACTATTAGAAGTGCATTTGGCTACAGATTTATATTATTTTTAAATTTATTTCTTAAAATAAAAACACAATGGCACAAAATGGATCTTCTTGCAAATTTTCAAAATTTCATTTCAGTATCCAAAGAGATAGAAAAATCAAAAAGATGTACGTAACGCAAGCAACTATTGTATATCGGAATGTTACAAATGTTATGAAAGGATTAGTACACCTCATGTTTGAACGATATATAGAAAACGGAACTTTGAAAGCATCGTTTTCTCATTGTCTTTAATCGTTAATTTATACAAAATCTTACTACTTCTCCGAAAAAAATTGTTTTTTTTTTTTTTTTTTTTTTT
>KK351199.1:230463-240513 GCA_000671755.1 Glossina brevipalpis
TATTTTTTGTTAAAAGCATGCCAGGTTTATAGCGCACCTTAAAAGATCGAACCTCTTTTTTTGTATCCAATACGGAAGAAAGAATGTAGATTACACTTATCCTACCGTTTGTAACATAGTAAGTCTCTATGAAAATCCACAAAAAATAAAAAATAATTACGATACGATTTTAAGTTAAATTTACGATACCTTTTTATCAATCTGGCTTATAAAGTTGAAAACTGATACTTTGAGACATTGAATACTGCACCAAAAAAAAAAAAAAAACATCATTTGAGAGTAGCATGGCCTTTTTCATCTAATTCGAAAAACAGTGTTGCGAAATGCTGACGGCTAATGAGAAATTGATGCGTTTCGATATTTGGAGAATAAATAACCATAATACAGACTTTAAACGACGATGAAGCTAAATATACTAGACGTCTTTATGTGAGTGTTTCACTTGGTTCACTGTATTAAAAACTTTTTCCAACCTAAAGAAACCATTGAAAGGAAGCGCTACTAATAATATATGACGCAATTAGGCCGAAGCCGAATTGGGCTCAAGTCGTGATATCGCGATTCTTTAAGATAATGCCATTAAAGTAATTGAGCCGAATAACGGGCTCAAGACGTGGTATCGCGATTCTTCAGGATGTTGCCATTGGTACGCTTACGTCATTACTTCGAAAATATTAGCTTAGCTTAGAGTTGGAATGTGTTTTCATTATCGCCTTATTCAGTGGACATTACCTCTTCTAAGTAATAGTGATTGCGATCGAAGACTTAGTATTTTTACTTTCTTATGACGATACCTTCAGAGCGAATCTTTATCTGCATAAACTACTAGCTCCAATAAAGGACAATACCTCGAATAAAATTGTAATTTTTTTTTCATAATAGACGTTCAACTTTTTCACAAAAATCGGCTAAAATATATTTTCCTTCGAAGAATATAAAACCTTAATATTCTAGGTAACTCGATCAATAACATATCTTCAATATAATAATTAAGAGATATTTTGTTCGAAAACTTTGCTCCAATATTTCCAAAGGCTATGAATATTGAATATGAAAAAGACACAGTTCATAAAATATTTTGAAGTTTATATATTGATTTGAAGAAATCTGGTTGATAAGCCTGTAGATGAGAAATCTTCTTTCGATTAAATAAAAATAGATTTATTTCCTATTTTCAGAAAATCTTTATCTAGTTCCTTAGGTCGGTCAAGATTATATTTGTCGCCCTGAGAAATATATTATTCAGTTTTATATTTATTACAACTCATCTTAAAGATTAATCGGTTTACAGTTTTTTATGCCCACGACCGAAGTTGAGGAATATATTTCATTTTGTCATTTGGTTTCTAACTACCAAACGGAAACTTCCATAAAGTATATATATTCTTAATCGGCATCAAATTTAAAATCGATTTAAGCATGTCCGTCTGTCTGTGGAATGTCCGTGGTAAACATTCTCCTAGTCACAAAAATGGCGGTGTCGTCTGCAAACTGGAAGTTCTTGCACCCGGGTTGGTATTGAAAATAGGCCAAATCGATCCAAGGATGCGCTCATAGTGCGACATAGACTAAGAACACCTCTGCTTTGGAAGCCAAAAAAAAATTGGATTATTGTTTATTAGCAGATAGACTTAGAAAAATTTCCAAAAATATTGCGCTAGCTGTCTCGTATTCTCTGTGCAATAATGGATAGCATCAACCCCGCCCCCTAGATATAATAGAATATTGAAATTTAAATCTTTTTGTTAAAATATTTGTAACGTTAAGAAAAATGCTTCCGGAACCACATAGAATATATATATTTTTGATCAGTATGAAATTTAGAATCTAATCAAAACATATCCGTCGGTACGTCTGTCCATCTATGTGGCTGCTTAACTATCGAATTCCTTTGGTAAACATTCTCGTAGCCACGAAAATGAAGATATTGGCTTGAAATTTGGCAGAAACATTGGAAGTTTGTTCACAGACACGCCCACATATTACTTAATTTAATTTTTGCCCATTTTCATAAGATAAAGGTGATGGATATAAAAGATTCGGTACAGCCGAGTATAATTTTCTTACTTCTTTCTGCTTTCTATTGCTATTTTGCTTGTTCGTTGCATACGTAGGGTAATACATAGGCGGCAGAAAAGTTACTTTTAAAATGGAAACGCATTTTAGCTTTACAAAACAGGATTAAGATAAATTCCGCAATTTTTATGTCACGTTGATGAAAATGATTTATTACTCCCTACCTAATCAAAGTTTAATTCATGGAAAATGACAGGAAATCATAACTCGTGAATGTAGGGCACTTTTTTTTTTTGTTAATTACTTACCTCTGGGCTTGCTAGTAGGCTCGTGAAAGAAGACACGTACGGCCAAGGTAAAAATACATTCAACTAAAAATATTAATAAATAAATTAAAAGAGAGAAGGACCATAAAGCTGATTTTAAAAAGTGTGTCGGTTCTTTTTGTTTTTTTGTTTTTATTTTATAATTTTGTAAAAATTTTTTAACATAAAATTTATTATTTTTGCTTGATTTTTGAATGCTTTTGTTGTTGTCTGTTTCTTTGTTTTTTTTTTTTTCTTTTCTTTTCATTAACATTTTTTAGATCCAACCAGTATGAATCGTGAAAGCGATGACAATCTCAGTTCCATCAATTCAACACATACAGGTAATCTTTTCAAATTTTATTTTTCATTTTTTACATAATTTTTATTCATTTCAAGTTTCAATCAAGTTATTTGCAATTTAAAAAAAATAAAAAAAAAAACATTTTTTTATATTTTATTTTTTTAAATCTTTAATGCTAAAAGAGAAGTTGCTTTTTTAATTACTATTACGTTTTTATTAATTTAACGGAATTTTTATTTTGCAATCTTACTCTAATTTCAAAACATTTCGTTTCAGTTTATATACATTTCATTTTAAAAAAAAATATCCAAAAATTTCTGCTTTAATTAACTTTCTAATATTGTGTACTGATTTATATAACTAAACATGAAATTAGCCAAACTATAAATCAAATCAAACATTTTTTTTTTTGTTTTTATTTTTTAAAAAAACAAAAGACATTGATGACAATTATTCGCATAAACTTACATGAGGGGTTTAGTCATGAGAAAACACTTTTTCTCTAATATGATTAATTTTGATTAAAGTTGAATATCTTTTGGTTGATGGGAATACAAACTTCTTATAATACGAACTTTTACAAGCATCAAAAGTCGTGAGTTATTTTCTGCAATTCTCTAAAATTATTTGAATCGTCAAGACTACCATTTTATTACACTCATTCAAAAGAAAATTTTTATTGCAATTTCCACTGAAAAGAAAACAAAAAAAAAAAAGAAAAAAAGAAATGAAAAGTAATTTGAAATTCGAATCATATTCAAGAGGTATATGAACGTTGACAACAAAATTATCTAAAATAAAAAAAATTACTGACGTCAAAGTATCTACAGTAAGACCTATTTTTGAGCAAATATAAGATTGAGCGGTTTGGTGAAGAAAACCCTAATGAACTAAAATTGGTACTAGTATTAACAACATTTCTGTTACCCAATAATGCTTCCTTTTCTATAGTGAGAAACACCCAATAAGACAAAACTATGAAAAGAGTCACATTCATAAGCAAAATTTCCGATAAGAGTTAATTTATATGGTTCTTATGGCGATGCGTTCAGGTCACTTTTCTTCTAGTAATTTCTATAGTAACTGTAATAAGATTTCTTGATTTTTTACTATTCTCAGGGTTACCAACTTGTTTGCAGTATTTGTAATATAAATTTCGGTGCTTCCCCAAAACATTCATTTGATTCATTTCATTTTAATCACAAACATTTTTCACGAGTTTTTTATAATTTGGAAATAGATAAATGGCGAAGCGACTCACACCTGGTGAATAAGAAAAATACTCCCATAAGTTTTCTAATTTGTTCGTAACAAAAACTGTTGCGTTGTCTTTTTAAAAAATTTTTTTCTCTTCTCTAAATCATATTCTTTTTTTCCCTTAATTTATGCAATAGGTGTGAAAGCAATTCATTATTTTAGATTAATAGTAAAGTAAATTAGAAAAATAGTAACTTATTTTGCGAAAAATTGATCCAATAAATTTCTTTGACGATTCTACTTTAAATTGTTTCTTTACTACAGACCTCAGTTCATACGGTGATTTACTGTGATTGTTGAGAATTGCGGTAATAATCCTAGACTCTGAAATTCGAACTGTACAAAGGCATTTTTACTATATTGTTCAGGAAGTTTCATTTTGGTATAAATGATGTTTGGATTCACTCATTGTTTTATTAGATTTTTTATACGTAATTTCTCACTTAATATTATGCGAAACCAAATCATGAACATAGGTGATGTTTTTTCAATGAAGAAGACACTTTTTTATGGAGTAGTATATGGGGCTAAACACATTGAATGAAACCACGTTCATATTCACTTAAAGTTAAATAAATAAACGAACACACAATGAAGCGCTGCCCTTACCGAAAAATTACATTCTATAGAGAAGAATTAAAACAATACGATATGAAATATAAAATTATATAGGTTTTAAAATTGAAATAAATCGTTTTTATTCTTCTTTAAACTTTTCTTCCCCCAGCCCTGGGAATATAAGCGTGAGTTCATACCGCTCGGCTCCTACGTTGATAATAATATTAAATATTTCTTTCTTGCAAAGAAAAAAATTTAGTAAATAATTAACGGTTGAATGTTCATTGTGTCTAAGAAAAAGAATAATTACCGCCTTTTTGGTAATTGTGAGCGAAACTATTAAATAAAATTTTACATATTTTTAAACTGAGTTTGATTTTGAATACTAAGTTATGTTCAATGTTTTAGACGATTTTAATTCTTAACTCTTCGATGTCAAAATTTTTGCAACCTGGAATATATTTGCCATATAAAGACCTGTAGACGTGTAGAGAAGGTTAGACTGATGTGTTTATAGACTTTATAAGTTCCCGCAAGCTTCCTTCCAGATGCTTAAAACATTTCAGCAAAAGAAATATACATCCAATCTTGGGTAATGGTTACGAAAAAGTTAAGATATAAAATGAACTGCATGGCATTAGATAAGTCAAAGATTAGTTGCTATATTCAGACTTATAGAAGCTTGCATGAAGCTTGCATGAAATCAAAATATTGTCAGTTTAGACTTTTCTTAATTAATGGTAGAGAACCGGAACGTTTATATTTAAAAAACCTAACTCAATAAATAGTTGTTTGTCTTCCATTCAGTACCATGACTATGTTTAGTCATTAGCCTATTCAACTAGGTTATGACTGAAACTTTTAAATAACTTTAAACTTGAAAATATCATGATTCTATTTGAATTTCTATCGCTTTCCAAATGGAATTTATTAAGTATTAGATTTTCTTTTTCCTAATTTCTGTATAACCTTAAGATGTATTTAAAATTAAAGCGCAGAACTTGAAGTCTTTAAATAATTCAAGTAAAATTTTCGTCGCGTTTTCAAGGAATTCATATATCGCATGAAACGAGACATAACTGTACTTATCGCTTATACCACATTATTTGCAATGTTTGCTGCACTGTACTAGTAATAGGATGATTCCATATATATCTATAAAAACATATGTGCAACGGAACGGTAGATTATCTGCGATTATTATGAAAAAATGTCTTGATCATCCCACTTTAATTATTATTATTGTTATGATAATTTTAAAATGCATTCAAGTAGAAAATTCGATACTAAACAAATTTCCGCCGGCTTTTAAGTACATTAACATTTAGCCCACGTTTAGTTTTGCATCATTTTGTAATTTGAGGTTTTTTTTCATGTTATTTAAACTACCTGGAAATTGATTATTATTACATGCATATATAAACACGTAGGAATGGATATCAACACTGTTAATAATCCATATATCGATATATTCGTATATCGCTCTAATAGATCAATTAAATATTGCTTTGAAGTTATTGGGCATTGAAAATACTCGCCCACGTTATTTTTTTTTTTTTTTTTCTATAAAACTGTTAATTAAATGTCAACGGTTATTTAATTAAATAATTTTTATACCCACCATTTGGAAATTGAAAGTGTAATAAATTTCTTATCGCTTTTGTAACATGATAACAAGGCAAACATACAGCGAAGATATTTTTCTATAAGCCACCGTTTGAGTGCTAGTTATCTTTAGAGAAACGTCTTAAAAAGAGACGTTCTAAAAATCAGTTCAGCTTTAACGAAAAACTAATTGTTTTTTTTCCTCATATTCGATACTTCAATAAAGTGCCGAAAAATAAACTTCTTTTTCTAAGTTCCAAGCACGGGCAACTGCTTGTAACACCCAAGAAAACCTACGGAAAACCTTTTAAAGATCCTAAAAGGAGATATTTGTTATTTGGTTTAATTACAACAAACCAATTAATTCCCAGGTCTGCATAAAACAAGTCAAAATATTATAGTTAAGCAACCAGCAAAGCACACTCTGTCCGAAATAGTTCTACGTTTATTTTCGTAATTAAATACCGTGAAGGTGTACTTTCCATGTTGCCTATTATGTGGAATCTTGAACTAACACGGTCCAAATTTTTATCAAATTTAATTTTCTTACCAAAGATCTTGTTATTCTTTACCTAACCCCGTCATGAAATATTAAAAATTAGACTCTATTGCCATATAAGGCTTCTCTTTCATGAAAACTTATATATCTAGTCAGGGTCTCAAAAATAGACCTACCTGTGATCTAAAAATATTACAGTGAATTTATATAATAGAATGTTATTGTCTAATAAACTCCATCGTGGAATACTAAACATTCGAACTCGTTGTGTGGCAAAAACTTAATTTTTGTAAGACGGGTGTGGTTTCAAAAAATAATTCCATTCGATCCAAATTTTTCAAATTTATTCTTTATAGCAAAATATTATATTTTATTGACCTTTGTTAAGATACATTGGAAACTGCAATCTTTTTTCGAACATAGAGTATTTTATATGGCGTTTCATATACTGAGAGTGATAGTAAAAAATATCTGAACCCCAATGCATTTTCAGCATAACTTATCGTAGCGCCAAAGCTCATCAGTTCGACCTGTAGGTTGAGAGCAAATTACATGGACAAATAACAGAGAGAAGGACAAACGATACAGAAAAGATTTCCAAGTTGATTGTAAATGATAAAAAGTGGATCACTTTTTGGGTGTTATGCACATTCTCACCATCTTAATACACGTTATATCTCACAAGTGAGGTAAGATATACAAATTCTTTAACAAGAGCTTACACACGTGTCCCCAAATAATCTCTACATAAACAAAATTTCGACTTGAACACATTTTCTTCAGACGACAGACACTCAAGTTTCTTTCCAAGGCAAATAGGTCTTATTAAAATTGCTTATTAATTAATAATTAATTCTATATAAAACAAGGAAGAATTTTTTTTCAATTCTGAAAGTAAAATTCGAAAATATGGAAACGTTTCAATCAATGTGACAGTTTACATTGATACTGTATATGTTCATCACAATATTTTTAGATTACAACATGAATACACTCATTAGTTTCCTACTACGAATTAAAATTGTTATAATCAATGCTCTTTCCTTTTTCCATTTTAGCCACCGAAGAATATAAAACAAACAAAACAAAAATTCTTTAAAAAAAAAAAATGAATTTTTTATTCATGAAATTTTTACTTTTTGTTTTTCCGAAACTCTTACTTCAATTCAAAATTCTGTTTTGTTATTATTCCAAGGATACTTTGATTAAATCTTTCCGCAGAGATGAATCAAACAACGGATTAGTATAAATGACATACAAATACAATTTATATTAACTTAATTACACTTCTTATATCACCAATGAGGTCAAGTAAGTGCTGCATAAGGATGTTATACATTTGTTAAAAGCATAAACACTTAAAAAGAAAAAAAAAGATCATGAGAAATAAACTGTTTGGGTTCAAGTCGACTTTTTGAATATCTGTTTAATTTTTGTTGTTATTTTTTTAACAAATTTATGTATTAGTCGCTTGCTTAAAACTTGATTCGGATCTAAAATTGTTGAAAAAAAAAATTTTATTTCAAGTTATTTAAAAAACTCAGTATATCAGACAGGTTGATATCTTTCTGGCTATTTGTTGGTAAAATATTCGAAATTGAAAGACTTGAAGTAAGACACTAAAATTCGATACCTGCATAAATGGGCGGGCTTATGTATTTCACATATAGAATACGTAAAAACGGGGCAAAAGAAAAAGAAGAATAACTAGAATTCTCAAAAAAAATCCTAATAATATTGATTTCTTATTTAGATTTAGGAAATGCTCCTATTATTAGATTAGATTACTTAAAATGTTAGGTTAGATTACTTAAGAAGTTAGGTTAGCTTATTTAAAAAGTTCATTATTATCATCACGTGTCTCTCGATATGCTTTTACTAAACGCAATGATCCGTTATACATTTTTTTTTTTGCTTTGAACGCATTGAAGCTTTCAATAGAAAAAGAGGTGGCCGCCTAATCATAGATTAAATCAAAAATTTATGCTTAGTAGGCACTATAATAGTAGAGCTGCAAAGAGTTAAAAAATGGATAAAAGAAATTATATTTGCGAATATAATTATATAATATAAAATTCCATTAGTTTTAACACACATATATAAAGTGGCAATAATTCTCCTTAATTCTGGAACGTGAGAATGGAACTATGTACGCCTTTAAGCTTTAAAAAGATTAAAGGAAATGTTTGTACCAAATTTCAAAAGAAAATTCGGTTGTATACCATAGCTGTTTGTATACAAATTTATCAGTTTCTAAAACCGACAATTTATAAAGTAGATCTGTACACCCATTACCTAATCCAAGGGTAGCGTTTAAATGTAAAATTTTTGTGTTAATTTTTTCGTTTATAATTCACTTTTTGATTTCAAATTTGGCAATTAGTCTGACCACAGATAGGAGACGGAATGGATGAATAAGATGACTTTACCAAATTGATTTATCGATGTGTTGTTACAAACATTGTAACAAATTTGTAATACCGTATCCGTGGAAAATAGAAAGAAAATACAAAACTACTATAAACAATTGTCAACAAAGCGCCATTTTGCACCTCAGATCATTGTAATCATATTGTGATCGTGAAAAGTGCAAACATTAGCCGGCATTTCAGCTTTTGATGACTCATTTATGACTTAACTACACATTGATATACTCATTTGTTTTATATAAGACGTTGTTATTAACAATTAAGGAAACTCATATATATATATATATATATATATATACATGTATATATATGTATACGTATTTAACTTTGTTTGATTTTAATTTTTAACATGAAGTTTAACGCTCGCGTATTTCGAATTGAAAATACCAAACAACAATCTCGATTTCATGTTAGTATTTTGATTTTTCAAATTATATTTGTTCATAAAACAAATGAAACATGAGAATTTTTACCTAACAAGACATGAAGATTACACTAAAGAATGTTAATAAACGCGTTTAGAAATTTTTATTACAATTATAACATATATAATAATAAATAATGAGCAGAATTAAAATCAATTTAGCGTTAATATAATACAACGTATGAAAGATTTATAATAGAGCATCGATTGACTGAATGACTTTGTATATTTATTTATATATAATATTTCCAGATGGGCAAGAAATTCACTAGGGATTTTTTATATTTATGTTCCTACGTCACTACTTTTGATATCGGATATATTAATTTTATCCTCTGATGTATGTAAAACGATAAACTCAAGTTTTAGTATACGGTACGATTCAGAATTATGCACTAAACCCCTATTTAAGTCTGGTAATTATCCATGTGTTTGAAGTTAATCTATAGATCGAAAATTTTCGAGACTATTTTAAGAAAATTTCATATGGTAACGTCTTTTAAATCAAATGGAATTGATTGGACTATATTTACGAGCATTCCCCATATAACGCTGCCATTAAAAAAAAAAGTCTTCATATAAGAAAAATTTCTATTTCAAATATTTCTCGACAAAAAATCAGCGGGAATTTACTTTACACTTTGGCATATGAA
>KK351199.1:267243-286213 GCA_000671755.1 Glossina brevipalpis
TTTTAACTTGATACCAGTAATAACGAAAATTTTTGTGAGACTGAATCTTTTCTTTGTTTAAACTTCAGATCATCGTAATTTCAACAGCAAAGTATATGGGACTCTATTGCTTTATAGATTTAGCGATTTATATACATTTTTAGAGATTACAACAAATATTTTAAAAATCACCCGAGATGGGCAAAAAAAATTAAATGATTTTTATATAAAATCATGAATAATACATATACGACGACCGACCTATAACGTCATTTATGATCGTGTTTCCTTGGGGTTTTTCTAACTTTATTAATTATTCATCGTAAATTCATGTAACGTAAAAAAAATAAAAAAAAAAAAAAAACTTATTTTGACTAATTTAGTTTGACATCATATCAAGGATCCACGTAATATTTTTATTCAAAGTCCAAGTTAGATGGAAAAATTTGCGAAAATTTAAAAAAGCTCTTCTGATATTTTAATGCAAAACTTTATCTTGAATTCTTAGGCTTATCAAAAAACAAAGAAACTGAATAAAACTTTTTAATAGTTAAGGAAATTAGTAGGAATTTTTCAGATGCGGAATGTTGAATTTAAAAGATTACAATTAATTAATCTTATAGTAACCAAAAAGTTATTATTATTATTTCTATTATATTTTCTAGTCCAATGAAATTAATTCTTAGACTAGAGAAATTAATTGAGCACTAGCAACATAGGCTATCGGCTCTAACCAAAAAGGTATTCCAATTCTAATATAATTTCAGCTGATAATTTAACATACCAAAAAACGAAATCTAAGTAATAAACTTGATAGTTTTCTAAACTCTTCCGAGATAACTCGAAGAAGTAATTGTAATGAGTTTTTCGAGAATGACGGTGTTATTATTATTCTTTTACAGCCAACTTCACAATTGGACCATATTATCATAATAAATTTTGATAGCTAACCTAGTCTTCTTTGTGGACAAATTCATTCGATTCTATGCAATAATTTTCCCTTATCAAACGAATGTGGAATGGCAAAAGCAGCATTTTCAGCTTATTTCACTTTTTCATTATTAAACAGATAAAAATACTATTCTAGCAAGAAAGGATTTTTGGTTGTTTGATTTGCAGATTTGCGCTTCGGTAATTTTAATGTTGCAAATGCACCTCGTTCTTCAAGATAATGACGACAGAAGGGGGAGTATATAATTCAAAGAAATATTTGTACGCTATTAGAGAGAAAGACCAAATAACTTTCCAATCCACCCATTTCGTAAATCGGTGATATCGAAGCTAACCTTTTGTTCGTGGACATACCGTTCTTAGAATCAACAGCAATTATTTATGTATTGAACTGATTTTAAAATAAGGAAATTAATAGCAGTTCAGAATTGATACCCGTAACTTCTATCACTACGCCAATAATAATACTTCCAAGTAATCTGATAGACGATGTGCAAAGTAATCGAATTAGACGATCAAAAAAACCATTGATTTTGAGAGGATGATAAATCAATTTTGAAAAAATAATAAAAAATAATTTTTTTTGCAAATTGGAATTTAAGAGTAGTATACGCTTTCAGTCAATTCACATTAAGTTTTTCTATATTTTTATTTTCAAAGCTTTACGAATTTGTTACTAATGTTTCATTTCGTCAAAAATGTTAATTATAAGTTAAGAAATAGGAAATAAAAAAACTAAAAAATGAACTTGTGTATGGTTTTCAAAATCAACTATTTAAATAAATATCGAGCCTACTGAAGCGAAGATATTTATCTTTAAAGCCTTAATAAATTTTCAATTTATATTTCTTTGGAAAATATATCTGAATTTACACATACTTTTTATATTTTAGTCATTTATTATGAATAAAATTGCGTTTGAATTATGAATTTGAATATCAAATTCAAATTGTAGAATATGTGTCAAATATCTCAGATTGTAATACAGAGTATATAAAGTATATAACGTAAGATAAGTGCATCCTTTATTTTTCTAGTCGATTCGAAATAATGTTTTTAAACCGATTTAAGTTTATCTGTTCCCACGTCCATCTATATGTATGTATGTCCGTCCGACAGTCGAATTTATGCGAATGCATTTATATGATCATCGTTTAAGTCGCAAATTTTTTAAGATATTTTAACGAATTTTGAAGCAGAATGAACCCTATCGAAAATGGATTAGATCGAAGAATTTTTAGTAACACTTCTCCGATATAAAGAGTTATTTTGAAGAAAAAAAAAACTTGCTATTTTCAAAACATCTCGACACAAATATGCGAGTGAATAGTAAGTACTTCAGCATATTAATTTGATGTGAAAAATTTGGATGGAATAAGCCAATTTTTTGATTCTGTTAAAATCTAACCGTCTCAATGGAAACTAAGCTATTATATGACAAAGATTTCTAACAATTTGATATAAAAAGCAATTGTGCATCAAACTTAAACTACTTAAGTTTATTTCATCAAACTCCCAATATAATGATTCTTAAGAAAAGACCAAAATATGGTCTAATTTGTAATATTTTATAATGAATGAAGTGTGAGGAGCGAAGAGAGTGATTTGACACATATAAATTTACTTCTCTCATAAAAATTAATAGCAAAAACTATAATTTTTTTCATTTTACTTTATGACAAAAATCTGGACCACACTAGTACACCTTTTGAACCCGCTGCCACATAATAGCCGTTAGGAAAAGTATAACATCACATATAGAAACCTGATATTTTATCATGAAAAAATAATTAAAGGACTATCCTTTGCCATTTAATTTTGGATATTTAATAATAATAATGCCTACAAGAAATTATATTTTAATGATGTAATTAATCAACTCATTCTATTTACGGACGATTGCGACCAATTTCTATAGAAAGGAAAAAAATTCCTTTAGCTAGTAAATAAATTTCTATAGGAAGTAAAACAAAAGCTTCTCAGTCAAAGTATTGAAAATTGACCATAGCTTTCTAGATATTCAACAGAAGATGAAAGAATAGAGAGACAAAGTTGACGAAATCAATTCAGTATCTGACAAAGATGAAAAATATGTTGTGGTATTATCAAGTGTTCGGAATTGTTGTACGAAGCGTATATCAAAACAGTGGCTACCTTCCGCTTTAATGCATATTTAGTGTAAAATATAATGTTTTTCTTTTAAATAAAAGTAAAATTTGAAATCAAACGATCAAATCAGTATCTGTAATGGCGCAAAAACATATAAAAGATATTTATCGTTTTCTAATATATAAAACTTTTCTTATATTTAGGCGCAAACTCAAGTTTACAAAGAAAAAATACAAGATTTGGAAAGTAAAATCACGGACCTTAGTTCAGGTATGTCATGAATCAAAATCATTTAATAAGCGTTAATGTCACCACACATAAGATTGATGAGATCTTTCTTTTTTTTATTTGCTTAAGTGCACCCAAATTATTCAATTTTAACCTAAAAAGGCAAATTTTTCAAACAACGCCGTGCGTCACGTCCATTGAAGTCTCCGCAAACCAATAAATTAACTGTACGGTGCTGTTATTGCAGATCAGAGTTTTTTTTAAAGCCATGTTTATTGAACATAGCGCATCATTAGTTTGTTCAATATTCATCCGATTAACTTCAAATCAAAACGCTAAGCTCAAGTGAAAGTGAGATCATCCATTCCATTCTCATGCGGTTTTTTTTTTTTCTTGTTTTTTTGATAAATTAAAATTTTGCGAATCTATGGCCGATTTCCAAACAAAAAAAAATACCATTTTTTAAAATCAATTTTTCAAAAAATTCTTCGATGATCATTCGATATTCAATTATATCTTCCGAACCAGTTTGGTTTTTTATTCTAGATGAAAAATAACGCCTTGTGATCAAAGAAGAAAAATATTGTTTTTCCCGAGCTGTCACATCTTCGTCTTATTTGAAAAGAACTGCTAACAATTTTTTATATATTTATAGACTTGTGTGATTTCACTTATCATCAAATCTTTTAAATATAAAAAATAAATAAATAAATAAAAATTCAGAAAAAAAGAGGCCTATTTTTGTTTAACATAAGGTGACATTATCGTTTAATAATGATAAGAAGTAAAGCACATTTAATCATATATATTTTTTTTCATATCCAGGTAAACCTCCCTCTGAAAAATTGTTATCTAGTACAACCTCTTCGCGAGAACTAGAGGAACAAATAACGAAACTTAATGATAAATTGATCGAACAATCCAAACTGTATGAGAATCATACAAAAGAACTGAACGAAGAACAGCAGCGTCTACAGGAAAATATCAAGTATTTGCAAAAGCAAAATGAAGATTTGCAGAAAGAACTTGTGTTTAAAGATGAAAGCTTGGAGAAATTCTCTCTTTCGCAATGCGGTATTGAAAATATGCGCAAAGAATTGGATTTGCTTAAAGAGGAACATGAAAAGGAACGCGTACGTATTATGGAAGACTACAATTTAAAACTTGAAGAGAAGGCTTTACTAAATCGACATATGACTGAGGAGATAACAAATTTAAAGAACATTACCGAACTACAGGAAAATAATCGTATTAGAGTAGAAGAAGAATGCAGGATATTACAGGAAGATTGTAAAGTTCGTAACGTTGAAATTGAAAATCTTAACGAGATAATAGCGAAAATGTCATCAGAACTTGCGATGCGAAAAGCTGATTGTTTCACTTTAGAAGAGTTGCTTAAAACCCAACGAACAGGTAATGCTGAAGAGAAGTCTTTGTGTGAAAAACAGTTAACGGAAATTTCCGAAATGAAAAAAGAAATTAAAAAACTTTCAGATCAAAATTCTAAACTTGAAGCACATATTGAAAATCAAAACAGTGAATTAAAAAATCTAATTGATATTAAAATCAATATAGAAAATAAATTATTAGGATTAGAAGAAGAAACCGCAAAGACTGTGCATGCTTTGGATGAAGCTTTAAATGATTTTCGCTTAAAAAACCAAAACCTCACGCAAACAAACGATGAACTGAATAAGAGACTGGAAAATATTACGCAAGCCCTTGAAGAAGAAAAAGTATATAAAGAAAACCTTTCAACAGAACTCAATCAAAAAGATGCTATAAATTTTAAAACAATGGAAGAATTAACAGAAAACAAACTTACAATTATTCAACTTCAAAGTCAACTGGATGAATTAAAAATCACATCTGAACAAGAGCTAACCAAGAAAATGCAAGAGATTGATAGGCTAACAAATCATTTGCAAAATTTAGAAAAGGAAAAAACCACATTAGGAAATGAATCTTCTACAACTATTCAACAATTAAGCGCCAAAATGATAAGTTTAGAAAAGCAAAATAAAATTCTAGAAGACGATCTGAAAAAGTCAAATGCCATGATAGAAGATCAACGACAACGTATTGTAAAGCAAGATGAAATCATTAATGAAAAGTCTTCCGAATTGAAAACAACTGCTACAGCTTTGGAAACCTTATCCAAAGTTATAGATAAACTTAAGATGGAGTACGAAACTGTTGCAAATCGAAGAAATGACATCGAAGAAGAATTGAAGAGAAGCGAAGAGCAGAAGGCTCAAAATGAATTAAATATCGGTGATCTAACGCGAAAATTGGAAACTTCTACTAATAAATGCGAAACTTTAACATCTCAGAATGAGATCTTGCAACAAGATCTACTCGCTGCCAGATCTACTTGTTCGAATATGCAAACTGAGATGAAAAAACTAAAGGATGAAATTCTTATCAGTCAAGATAATCATTCAGCTTTAGAAAGTAAAGCAAATGAAGAGCGTATGGAAATGCAAGGAAAAATTGAAGAACTAGAACAAACACTAACATACAAGACGAAACGTTGTGATGAACTCGACGATATAATCAAAAAAGCTAAAGAAGATATCATAAAAAAGACTCAAGAAGCCAATCAATTAGAGGAAAAACTTATTAAACAAGAGCTTACGATAAACGATCATCAAAGACAACAGGAGAATTTGCAAACAAAATATGAAACATTACTAAAACAAAATGAAAGTTTACAGAATGATCTCATCGTTTTAAGAACATCAAGTACAGATTCGAATTCTGAACTAATGAAGCTTTCACAACAAATTGCAGAGAAACAAAAATCTTACGATCAATTGGTAGATAAAACCAATTCTGAACACGGTCTCTTAGAGAGTCAGTTGCAGACTGGTCGCCAGCGAATAGATACACTTTGCAATCAAATGGAAATATTAACTCGGGAACTTAAAGAGGCCCATGAAGAAAAACTTAAACATTTAGAGTTTTTAAAAGAAGAGCAGGCAAAATGCGGTAAACACGAGCTTGAACTAAGTGATCTCATGCGTAAACTACAAAGCTCGACTGCGAAATGTAATAACGTTGAAGCGCAAAACACGAGCCTGCAGAACGATTTAAGTCTTTTACGTGCCTCTTCAGCCGATTCGAATACAGAAATTCTAAAATTTACCGAAGAGTTGGCTGCAAAACAAAAAGCTTTGCAACAACTTGAAGATAAAGCGAACAAAGATCGTCATTCCCTGGAGAGTCGCGTTCAAGAATTACAATACGCTGCACAAGTCCAGCAAGCAGAAATCGATAGCATGCGCACCAAACTAAACGAATTCGAAAACTCGAAATTATTATTAACGAATGAATACGAAAGCACGAAAAATGAATTATTGGCCAAAGCACAAAAAGATCTTGAAGATCTAAGATCTATTGAAGCCGTTAAACAAAAAAATCTAATTGAAACCTTTGAAAAGCAACTAAAGGATGCCGAGCATGATAAACATGAACTGAATGAAACACTTGTAAATTTCCAACAACAGATCAAACTATTACAAAACGAATTGGAAAAAACACAAGCGGAATATAAAGCAAACGAAGCCGAAAAGCAAAAACAACTTGAAACATATCATTTGGAAAAGCAACAATTAATGGCACACTTACAGAAAATGCAAACCGATGTAACACATTCGGTTAAAACTTTACAGGAGGAGAAGGCAAATTTGCAAGAAAATGTCCAAAAACTTACTAATGAGTTAAAAGAGAAGGCAACTGCCTTGACACAAGCTCTACATGAAGTTGAACAAAATCGTGTTTTAAAAACCAACACAGACTCTCAGTTAGAAATGGAAATAAAAAAATTGCAAAACAATTTAGAGCACGTGAATGGCGAAAGTGAACAAAAAAGTTATTTACTCGAGGAGAATAGAAAGAAAATCGATCAATTAAAATCTATGTTAGAAGCTATAAGGGTTTCTAATGCCAACATATCAGCCACAAATGCCGAACTGGCTCAAGCATTAGAAGTATTAGAGCAAGAGAAATGTGAGACAGCTAATATATTTGAATTATTTGAAATGGAATCGGATCAGAATATGGTTGAACTCGTTGAAAAATTAGCGAACTTAAAACAAGAGTTAAAAGACACTCAAGATCAACTACAGTTAAAAAATACACAAATGGATAAATATGAAAAGCAAATGACCGAAACAAATGAACGTTTAAATAGTATCGAGCGATCTTTTAGCGAAACACGATCAGATTTACTAAGTAAAACGAATGCAGTGGAAGAGTTGCAGCGAGTAAAAAAGGAGTTGCAACAACGCATCGACGAACTAGATATCAAAGCGAAACAAAAAGACGAATTACAATTACAATTAGAAGAATATAAAAATATTGTCGACGAAATAGACGGTGTATCTACGGAAAAATCTGCCCAACTTGCTCAACTCCAAGCCCATATTCAACAGTTAAGAGATGAAAAATATAAATTCGAAATGACTGAAAAGTCTCTAAAAGTGGAAAATGCAAACTTGCAACGTAAACTTGAAGGCATAGATTTAGAGAAAAATCGTGAGATAACGGCACTACAGGAACATATTAATAGATTGCAAACGATCGAGAAGCTAAAGCAAACTGGAACAATTAAGGATACTGGCCAATCGGTAATCAATTCTCTTCGCGTTTCTTTATAATAATTATTTAAAGTTGTTAACCATTTCATTTTTTTTTTTTTTAGAACGAATCCAATACCAGTGAGGACAGCACGGCCCAAATTAATTTTCTTAATTCTATTATAATCGATATGCAAAGGAAAAACGATACTTTAAAAGCCAAAATCGAAGCTCTCGAATGTGTGACGACAGACTTTACCAAGTAAATAATAAATACAATTTGCTGCTATGAAAGAAATACATTTAATTTTATTTATTTAGACCGCATGCCTTTGATCTGATAGCAAAACGAAAACCAGCACCTCGTTTATTTTGCGATATTTGCGATGAATTTGATAAGCATGAAACAGAAGACTGTCCTCTACAAGCATCTGACGATAGACAGTACTCTCCACCACCACGAATAGAAAAAAATAATAATGATCCGGGTAGTAAAAAAAATCGAAAATTGCCAGAGCCTCGTAAATATTGTGAATCGTGTGAAGGTAAGTTACACGCGCAAACAAAGTTAAATAAAAAAAAAAAATATATTTTATTTTATATGTTGTTTAAATTGCAGTTTTCGGCCACGAAACAGGAGAATGCGACGATGAATGCTATTAATGTGCATATATAGGAAACTTTTTAGTTAAATAATTTATTTATATACTCAATCTCTGACATATCTTTTTGTTTTTCTTTGTATTCATGTTATTTGTGCTGTTTAGTGTTTGCCTCGATTTACCTTAAGGTGTGATAGTTTTTAATGTCTTCATCATTTTTTTTTGTATACAAATAAAAATGTCTCCTTTTTTTTAGCTTTCAATTAATTACATATAATAAATATAATTAAATTGTTATAACTTTTTGTTAATATAATTAAATGCTTTAATTATCTATCAACGAACTATATTATAAAAACTTAACTAAAATATACCTTTTTATGTGTCTTAAGTAAAAATCTTTAGAATTAGATAAAAAGAAAACAACAACAACAACAAGAAGCAAAAGGTGATTATTAAAGTATTAATAAATTCGAAGCTATTTTGTAAATATTTTTTATTTCATTATTCATTATTTTCATTAAAAATAAACTTAAAAACTTAACACAATATGCAATGATGAAATTGCAAAAAGGGGAACTAAAATAAGTAAACGAAAAAAAAAATAAAAAATAAAATATTGAAATCTCAAAATCTATGATGCACCCAAGTTATATGAAAATATAATCTCAAATATCGGGCGTGCGATTGTGTTCGTACCGAATTCACATACGATGAAATGTGCGATATAAAGTCGTTAAATATGTTTTTGGCTTTAAAAGAAGCAGTAAAAAATGTTGGTTGCCAGAATATGAGTTTTAATACGAATTGAATGCGTTTTACATTTTCATGTGTTAAATCATTCTTTTCATAATTCTGGCAATTCCTAATATTTACGACAAAACCATTATCCCCATCATAGTATGGCATTCGCTGAAACAAATCGTAGGCCAAACTAGAAGGATCTTAAAAACATGATTGTAACATTCGGTGAAATATTAATCCGCCTCGTGCAATGTCGTTGTGAAAAATTCGTATAATTCCTTTTTGCATGTTACGGACTTTCTTTTCAATTCTTAGATCGGTTTTATTTTTATGTTAATATCAGAAGACGACATAGCACAAGATATAGCTGGTCCCATCAAATTCAAAGCATCGCAGTTTGAGAGACATGAAGATTTTCCTTAGCTGTTTTGATATAAATTTTGATATAAATTATGTAGGACAGTTTAGATGAAGCTTTTTCTGCTCTTAAGAGTCATTTTAGTCGATACATTTTGAATCTTTACGTACAGTATGCTTTTTTAATTATCAAATCAACTTTTCAACTCGTAAACTATCAATTTTTCTATCTTTGGTTAATTCCAATTTAAACAGAAAAGTGTAAAATGATCAATCAATTTCTTCTTTATTTAAGGATTTTTCGGTTATTCACCCTTAGATATTAATTCAAATTTCAACTATTTTGAATAATCTATAGCACATCATATACATTGTTTCAGAAAGCCAAGTGTCTTGAAAGCATCTTCAATGTATAAAGCGAAACCTTGGAAATGAACTTATTATCAAATTACGAAGTTCTTGATTTATTTTTGAGTAAAAGCTAATCAGAGCTCGATTGCTGTTTATTGATTATGGATTATTGCTTACGGACTGCAATGAGATTTCAGTTTTTACGCTTAATTTGTACTGAAGTTGACATATTTCAATCAATATTCAAAAGGTTGATGGATTGATACATAGGTTAATGCTTACAAATTAGGAAACATGCATTCATACTTATCCTAAATAATTATATACATTCATTCATTTATTACATAAGTGGGGCAGAAGCTACTGATTCAAATGTAATGTGAGTCTCCTTTGGTCGCGGTAATCGTCTCACCCACAAAAGTAATAAGACTGAGAGTCTCGTCCTTAAGTTTCGGTTGATTGGAAGGTTAGTGAGCAGAAGAGCAATAGTGACTTTGAATTTATACTACATCTTATAGTTACGAACTTGCAATAGTTACGATCCAAAAAAATGATTCGTCTTATTGAAAGACTCAGACGTTCGTTTTGATAGAAAATCAACATTTTAACCGGTTTCCTGGACAATTTTTGATTGTGTATTCTCTGTTTTCACATTTTTAATCCTTTCCTTTTTTTCGGATCACTTGGATGCTTTTGTTTTGGTTTCAGATTTTTTTGATATTCTGTTCGAAAAATAAAACCGAAAATATTAATTGCTTTGGGATAGAGAGTTGATTAGAGTTTTGCAAATCGTTTACATTGTTATTTCGTTTTGAAATTTCCGAAGTAATTTAAAATAAGAGTCATTTCTAAGTCATTCTTCTAACGCATACATGTGTTTTTTTTTTTTTTTTTTTGATATGATATTGCCACTTTCCCTGTTAAGATCTTGTATTTAATTTATACTTCCAAAGTTGAGATTTTCGAATTGACAAAACACTTAAGAACGATAGCGGTTGAGAATGTAGCATAAATTTAAAAGGTAAAAGAGTTTTGCTTCTTCCTTGTGGTAGTTAATAAAAAGTATGTTTTTTTTAAATAATCAAATAAATATATTCTGTGTTTGATATTACACATAAAATTGTACTATAAAATATGTACATTTGCATTTGCATCTGTATGTTTGGTAATAAATATAAGTTTTATAAAAAGTCCAGTAGAAATTCATTTTTCTACGCCTTTAGCCTTTTTAGTTCCTTGACCAATTTTCGGCTTCGCTTTAACTTTGGAATTGGCTTGTCCCTTGGATTCTTTCCGTTCTTGGTTCTTCAGCGTCATAAGAAGAAGAATAGGGAAGCAGAATTCATTTACTAATCTAAGGATATATTTTCGCCTTTGAGTTATATAAAATAAAAATAGTCAGTCCATAAACTTAAAAAAAAAAACAAATATTGCAGATAACCAAATAATAATAAAAAAAAAAAAAACGTCCACTTTCATCATTTGACCTCCTTTAAGGCAAAAGTATTGCCTATTATAAGGTTTCTTGACGACCTTCTACTAAGTATGAAAGCATTAGCAACACTGAGAAATTTGGTTACTGCCGCACGTGGCTTTTCTTTATGTTTGTATGCTGAGTCTCCACTTACACGTGGATTAATAGACGGATATTGGTTGCCTTTAAAATATTTTAGAAGATGTACACAAACATATAATTCTTCTTCCCTTTTTTCTATGGCTTTTTTACTCATCGCTCTACAACCATATTTTTCGCCAAGAAGTAAAAATATTGCTTATTTTGCTTACCAATTGTTTTTTATCCATTTCTTGGAGAGTTCTTTCGATATTATCGCAAAAGTATTCAAGGCGTTCACGCATTTCGTCCCAAGCCGTATATAAATTCTGTAGATGATCGTTTATATTGTTAATAGTTAAAGTGAGTTGTTCTTCTCTCATTTCAAGATTGTAGTTCCAGTGTTGAAGTTTTTCCTTACAACGCTATAATTAATTGGTTGTTAAAAATGCATAAATTCCGGTGTTTTAAAATCTACCTCAATCTCAACATTGTAATAAGCCAATGTATTTCGGTATGTGTATTCCATTACTTTTGTATTGTTTTTCCATTCAGCTATTTCTTTAATTAATTGATTTTCATCTAATTTTATTCTTTCTTTCACAAATGGAAGATGTGCGTCCATGTAATTTTTACGTGTACGATGTTGTAATGGATTTTCGACTGTATTGGGATTAGAAACAGATATTTTATGGAAATTAAATCCTGCTGGCTACTTACTCATAAAGCGGTTAAGGGTTCCGTCCAAACTTCGCCTAACACCTAAGAAATGTTTAACAATATCCATTTTGTTCTGCAATTCCTGTTGGGTCATTCCAAGTGATACCTCTTTTGACTTCAAACTATTTGCTTGGTGCTCTTCTTCTAAACTTTCAATAATGTTTATAACGTTCTGACACTCACTATACAAGAACGGGCATATAAATGAGTTATTGGAAGAACGTAAAAATATCATTCGATCATCATACTTTAGTTGGAAAATTGTTTCATCAATTCCTTTGGTGCACATATAACTAAGGTATGTTTGTATATTTCTCAAGTCAATGAGTAGTTTAGCATTTTCTAATACTTCTGGTTCTTCGTAAAGTAATAGATTCATTAAATACGAATCTGCATCCATTAGGTTTTTAAATTCTTCCATGCTCCACTCGTAAAGAGTTGTTGGTGCTCTTACACATTTGCAATACTCAGAAGTGAAAACATTACGTTCCACAAGTTTTACACAATCCACTGTTTTCTGAACGTTCAAGTCTAATATTAAGCGCTTAATATCCTCTTTCTTAAATACCTAAATTACACGTCTTGCTGGATAAATACAAAAATATACATTGTTTAAAATCTTACTTCGGCCATTTGCTTAAATAAGCGGTCTTCATATGCAATAAAATCGGGATCTTTATTCATTATGAAGTTTTTATTTATCTATTCCTACAAGGAAGAAAATATATGTATTAGAAACTAATCTGAAAAATTCCCTGCTGTATTGTGTTGATAACAGTTCAAAACTGATTAAATTCGAAAAGGGATTTGAATTTATTTATATTAATCGCATCAGATGTTTATGATCTTCAAACTTTTGTTTTTTTACTTTAAATTAATTTTTTTTTAGAGAATTCATAAATTTGTTTATTGTTTAATCGCCTCCTTCCTTCTTCTCTTTAATAGCATCCTGCAAATTAATTTTAAACTTAATTAGAATCAAGAGAAAAGTACGATTTTATAATTTTTTACTTTAAATCGTTCCTCAAATAGTGACAATTCCGCCAGCAGATCAGTGATGGCATTCATAAATGCTTCGTGTGGCGAACAGTCAGCTGTAGTTTGTATGCGAATAACAAACTTGTGTTCTAGTGGATGCGGCACCTTGTAACCAGCAAACAAAACATTGGGGTCTTTCAATAATTGACTGAAATAAGAGAAAGATTAAAACAAATTTTCCGAAAATAACTCCTTCATTCATTAAACAAACTTTCTTATCATATTTCCTAACGTGTGATCTTCCTTGTTGACTGTAAATATTGCCGCATTCGTTACTTTTGTATCCAGTTCTTTAATGATTCTAGAGAATGTGTTGAACGAACATTATAATGTATTTACTACTTAGTATAGTTATAATCGGTTTACTTACTTTTTTTCTCCTTCATATAATAAGAAGGATTCAAACGTAGGTGGCGCGTTCATTTTCGTTTAGTTATTTTAATTTCCACACAGACTAATATTTTAATTTACTTCTCCTACTTAATAATTAGTATTTCAGTCAAATATATTTGTTTTAGAAATTGCAACAGGAGGGTTGCCAGATTTTTAAAACCTGTATCAGTGAATTCTGCTATAGAACACAAATAATCTTTGCTTACCTCTGGCATTACGTCGCTTATAATTAAGATGTTAGGGCCTAAAAATAATGAAGCCGCGTTTATATTTGCCAACATTTAAATTTGTGGGAATATAAGCGCTGCTTCATTGCCCGTCAGTCTGAAATCTGAAAAAAGAACTTAGGCCGCAAATAGTCCACATGGCAATGCGCTCGTCCGTCTTACCGCATTATTTTATAAAAAAAACGAAGAAATCTATATAAATGCTCAATTTATTCTTATACTTGAAAAAAAGCGCAACTTCTTAGAGGTCAAATTGTCTTTTTTGTTTATTATTCTTTCGACATTTATATAATAAATAAGTAAAAGTTTACATAATAAATATTATATTCCTTAAGTAAAACTTAATTGAAATCTTATTTCATATAATTATTATGCGCATATAAAAAAACCACATTTTGACATTTGGAACACAATGCACTGTCCAAATTTCGTCATTTCGTATTCTGCACTTTAATAATAATTTCGCTTGATAACTTGAGTAGGTTTCTCGTCAATTATATATTTAAGACTTAGTCTGTTGACACAATGAAGCCGTGGCTATATTCATATGCCTGGGAAACAAAAAATACAAGCGAAATGTGTGGCTTCATTGTGTTCGTTTGCATTGTTTTCCATTTGTTGGAATATAAACTTTAGGCTGAAAAGACGAAGAGGCAGCGCTAATAATTCCAGGAATCTAAACATATAGAAAGCAATGTAAAAAAGAACACAACGAAATCGCACATTCTGTTTGTTTTAATGTCCTGCATGCATGGATTTCATGGTGTTCAAGTCTTGGTGTTATTGTTTCGCTCATAATATCAATCGCCAATTCGAGAAAACATGCACATTTAGGATTGTAGATCTTCGATACATTTATCTATAATATAAATATATAATTTTTGGAAAATCTGGCTATTAGAGTCGTTTGTTTACTTTTCTCAAAAATCTTTATTTTGATTTTGATACGGATTAAGTGGTTTCTTATATTAGCAAGTTACTACTTTTAAAAACTTAAACATAGTTCAAGTTCCTTGAGTTACACTCCAATTTTACCCAAAAGGCTCAGAATAAAATCGATATATCCAGAGCGCTTTAAAGTACGTTTCCAAAAATCTAGAATTTTTGAAAGTACATAAAAAATTGCGTCGAGTTTCTTCCAAATAAATATTTTCAAATATCAAGAAAATAAACTTCGTTATCTGCATTAGAAATTTTTTTTCCTTTTCTTTTGTTGAACATTGCAATTGCAAGTGGCGGCTGCCAAATCACAATATGTATGATTGCCGATTGCATAATCATCGGCTTATGGTATAAATTATGCAGCTTTGCATCAGTTTTTTTTAGATTCTATCTCATCACCATGCTTTACACAACTTTTGTCCTCCAAATCCTATATTTCGAAATGATTTAATTTTGAAATTCTTCTTGGGGTTTATAATCATTTATTGACGTATATATATGAACCACACTTTTGAAGAATAAAAAATTTTGCACTTAAGTAATAAATATGAAATTTTAATTAATTTATTTTTTTGAAGCCGTTATTTAAATTTCCTTTGAGACTTCCAAACGATTCGGTTGAATGATCAGAACAATCATAACGATAATCGCGTTAATAAGTAAGTAGAGTAAAGTAAGAGATCAATAGTTTCAATCATCGTGTAATTTATTCGAAATTATAATTACATTAGATTTATATTGTTTGGAATTTCGACCATCCTTTACCTCTTCTAGAAAAATCCAGCACAGCTTATTGTAAAACAAAGGTAGCTTCTTATTGTTTTTATCACATCGTTATCTGACGTCTTTCTCGAATTTTGTTCCTTCTATATTTCGAAAGGTTTTTTAACTTATTTGAGTTTATAATAAATACATGTAGGCACAAATTATTTATTTTATAGAAAAAAAAAATAGTAGAGGGAGAATTGTGGATAGGAGGAAAAATTGTTCTTGGCGTTTTTCCACACGTTTTAAGTAAACAAATAACATATGTAAGTTTACCTCCCAACTGTCACTATTTATTGTTTTCTGTTTACTTTTTAGCCAAACGTCAAAGCTGGCGCATCTGCATCTAACAAATGTTAACACGTTTGAAGTAATTCATTGTGATTTTAGTGTAGTTAGCTATACGTTTAAATTTCAATCAATTATTGTAATTAAGCGTCAATGCAATTCTCTTTCTTACGAAATATTTAATTATATACAAGTGTTTTACATCGAAATGAAACCAAAAAGTTAACTTTTCTCAGTCGCTGTTAAGGTGCTCGTTAATATACATTTTTTTGTATATCGGGAAACCATTAAGTTCTCATAGTTTATAACAATTATAATATAAAATAGGGTATTTCTGAATAATTCTAATATTTCACTCCGGGTGTGTCCATACATATCAATTTCATATATCATTAATATCAAACTACATATATTAGGATTCAAACAATAATAATAATCCCAATTTACATAAATGTGCCTTTAACAGACAGAAGCTAAGATATTCATCCAGTTGATTCTTATATTGAGAAGAAGAATATTCGAATGTTCATGTATACGACAATTTGCCAGTAATCGCCTACATACATATGTTTATAATAGCACCTTACAAACGCATACTATATTGATTATTTTTTTTTTTAATTTTTCTCTTTTGTGCTGCTAACTAATTTTAGATCATTTGTTTTTTTAAAATTCAAACAAATTTAAAGTGTTTTTATTTCATTTTTGTCTAGTTTTGGGTTATCGATGTCTGTCAGCGCAGAGTGTCTTCGACATTGTTGTGAGAATTTTTGGAAAACTTCTAAAAGATGTTTTTCTCAGGGTTGAGAACGATTGGACATTACGTTTTGTGCATCCTTTAACCTGATTATCTTTAACGCAGTGTGTTTTATCAAAAACAAAATAATAATAATAAACATCTCGGAAAGCAAGTAAATTTTCTTAATTTCGCATAAGTATGTGCGAAAGTAAACATTAAAAAGAATTTGCCGTAATATTGGTAAAATTCTAAAGAAATTGAAAAATCAATTTTTTCTATTAACCTTAAATATTTGTACAAATGTAACATATAAAAAAGAAACGCAACACGCGACTCATCACAACAGTTATAAAAGCAATTTTTTTTGGCGAGTAACTTACTAATTAACGTTATAAAATACTGCAAATGAATGCTATTAAATAACTAAATACGAAGAACAGTATTACAAATGCGAGGTATCATCAATTATCATATAATTAATTTTATGTTTAGGAGTTTTCATATAAAATAAACGCCAACTAAGAATCGATGAGGCAACAACTTAATAATAAAATGGAATCTACAACAGAAGTCAAAGATTCGGAATTTGAGGCCATAAAATCTAAAGAAAAGCGTGAAGAAAACAAAACCGATACAACCTCTCCGAATAATTCGAAATTGGAAAACACTCATCAGGCGTCGCAGTTAAGCAAAATTAATAATGGTGATCAACAGAAACGTGTCTATAAAATCGTTTTAACTGGAGGTCCTTGTGGTGGCAAAACTACGGGTCAATCGCGTATGTGTACGTTTTTTGAAAATCTAGGATGGAAAGTGTTCCGGGTGCCGGAGACAGCTACTGTTCTTCTCAGTGGAGGTATTAAATTTTCAGATCTCACAGAAAAAGAAGCCTACAAATTCCAAGAGAATCTAATCCGAACTATGATTCAGATTGAAAACACGTACTTTGAGTTAGGAAAGTCAAGTAAACGAAATTGTCTAATTATTTGTGATCGCGGTGTAATGGATGCAAGTGCATATATCTCTAGAAAAAAATGGGAAAAAATGTTAGCCTCCAATAATTGGAATCCTATTGAAATGCGTGATAACCGATATAATCAAATATTACATTTGGTCTCGGCGGCCAATGGTGCCGAGGAATTTTATTCCACCGAGGAACATGCTTGCCGCTCTGAATGCGTAGATGTAGCCCGAGAGCTTGATTACAAATCCGCTGCTGCTTGGGTTGGTCATCCTTATTTCGATGTGATTGATAATTCAACAAATTTCGAAACCAAAATGAATCGTATGATAGAGTCCGTTTGTCAAAAATTAGGCATTGACATAGGTGATCGTTTGCAATCAACTTCAAGAAAGCTGAAATATTTAGTTGCTACATTGCCCTCGGAATCTAATTTTCCACCGTTTCAAGATTTTGACGTTGAACATCACTATTTACAATCCTCAGGGCCAAAAGTACAAGCACGTTTGCGAAAACGTGGCCAAAATAATCATTGGAGTTATATACACACTATACGGCGACCGGATGTTCATGGTCAATCGCGCATAGAAGTCAAAACTCAACTTACTCAGCGTGATTACATAAATCTTTTGGCACAACGTGACGATGCCCATTTTACTATCTACAAGAAACGTCGTTGCTTCTTAGTGAATAATCAATATTTTCAATTAGATATCTACAAGGAACCTAGTCATCCAAGATGTAAAGGTTTAATTTTGCTGGAAACATATTCATCTTTAACGGGCGAAGCTTTAAAAAATTGTTTGCCAAAATTTTTGGATATTGTTAAAGAAGTTACCGGCGATCCTCTATATTCCATGTTTAATCTTTCCTTAAAAGAAGATTGGAGTATAACAAAAAAATTCTGTCATTCACTGCAATGTAAGGATAAGGGTAATCGTTGTGCCGATGCCAAAAATTAAGTTACAAACTGAAGAATATTATTTAATAATGCTCACCATAAAACATGTGCAGCAAAATCCATACCAAAATCAGTAATAAGGTTAGAGAGGCTAAAATATGTAGTAGTCTTGTGCTCTGTATATAGTGTTGTATAATAATTTATAGATAAACGAACTGTGAATCAGAGTTATCTCAAGTTTTAATATATTTATTTATTTTTAGAAATTCTACGGACGTTTCAACATTTTAAACATATATATTAAATTGTACCTTGTCTATATATACATGTATCCTATATACATGTGTGTATTGGCGTACATTTCTAACTGAAATGTACGTTTCTGGCTAATTATATATAGGTAAGACGTTCACTTGAAAAATAATTAAGATATAGGTACTTAATTCTATAATTATTTGGTATAATATTCCTATTTTATTTCATATGAACCCTTGGTAGCAATTCTAATTTTGATTTTTGTGCCGGTTATATCAGCTGTACGTA
>KK351199.1:286332-302510 GCA_000671755.1 Glossina brevipalpis
TATATATATATATATATATATATATATATATATATATATATATATATATATATATATATATATATCATATATATATTTTTGTATATATATATCCGCTTTTTACGTAATATAAGTACAGCTTTAGTTGTTTTTGTTACAATAATTACGTCAAATAATCTTTATTCAGCCCTTGCAAATATAAACAGAAGTCATATATATACATACACGCATGTGTATACACGTGCATGTGTGTGTATAGGGGTGTGTGTATATACATATAGAATCTGCTTTTTATATAATATAAATATAGATTGCATTGCTTTGGTGACATTTAGTATGTCAGTTAATACTTTTTATTCAGCCCTTGCAAAAACAGGAAGAAGTCATATAAAGCGCAAATATGTCAAAATAAAAATTTAATGCGAACAAGATGGAACATTTGTACAAAGTCGTTCATCATTTTAATTTTTTTAGAAGCGATCATAAAACTGTTTCGCCAAGAATGTTTCATTTTGTTCGTACGGTATTTTTTTACGTTTGATTATATCTAGAAGTTAAGCGGCGCAACTAAGGTAGGCAAGTTCGAGTTTTTCTGTGCAATATTTTTCGATTCTAGACATTTTATTCATATTTTTATGTAATGAAATCGTATAACAGTATTTTTTTTTGACAGAACAAAATTACATCACTATTATGTACTATTTTATAGCATGTATATATATGTATATAGATTTTCTCAATTCGCCTAATTTAATTTCACTACTCAAGCTTTAGAATTTCACAAGTACAAAATGACCATTACTAACAAGATTGAAAATGAAAAGCTTTCAGTTCAAGCGTTTGTAAAAATACATGCAAAAGAAATGAATGAATTGAAGAAATGCGAATAAGAAAGAAAGACTAAAAGTACATTTAGTTGAAATCACAGTTGACATATATATGAAATATGTGTAATTGAAAACATATATATATATATATATATATATACATATATATATATATATACGTATTTCTTTTTTAATCTTTACCTGGCATTGCATTGTTTATAAAAAAAAAAAAAACTTTAAAAGGATTTGAAGATCGTGGGATTAACAAAGCCAATGTAAGTATAAGAGATTGGGCTAAGTTCTATTGCATACTTCTTGTAACGAACGAAATGATTTTTCATTTAAGGTAAAAAGTGATTTTATAAAAGATGCCAAACTTGAATTTAAGGAAATTTTCTGCGTAAGTGAATGGAAATGAGAAAAATAATTTGATTGCAAGAGTATTTTATTTATAGAAAATAAATAATCTCAATGTAAAGTGGCTGAGATTTGTGCAATTAATAATAATAATAATAATAATATAAAAAAATTGAATTTGACGTATGGAAATACGAATATAATAGTCTAATTTTTGTTGTGTAAACGACACATATAGTTGAATCACTTTTGAAAGGTTTACTAAAATCAAAATATATAAATAAATAAAAACTCCATTGCCTAAACAAATGGATAAACGTGTATTAAACGCTAGTAATAAAAACTGAAAACTATACACAAAGAAAGTATAAAAAATAAATACTTTCAATTAAATTGATGCATCAAGTAGCCTAATTATTTTTAAATTTTGAATTTTTAAGTGTATTTTTCCACTTTTTTTTTTCACTTTTACAAAATCTCGCATAGAACTTCCTGCGTTATTAGCGTAAAATCAAGTAAGATGTTATTCTTTCCAATTACTCTACATAAACGTAACATGTTAGGTTAGGTATATAACTGTAATTAAATTGTTTAAAAAATTTTCACTTTATTAATATTTAACAAAACAATTTATACAAATTTATATATTTTTTACACAAATTTTCTTATAAGACTTTAGTCAATGAAAGGTCAATTCATTAAATACGCAGCATTCTAAATTACGTTCAATGCTTGAGGCGATGCCATAAAAACAAAGATTAAACAATTTTTTTATGACTATTTTTTTCTCTTTTTTATTGAAAATAATACGTTAAATTTTTCAGCAAGATTTGTCTTTTGCTTTTATCTCATGTACTCTTACTTACGCTTAAATTGAAATGCTTCCATTAAAATTATTATCCATATTTCGAAAACTATCAATTTCAAAGCGTTAGATGTATTATAAATTGTTTTTATTGAAGTTCCTAGTCACCAGCATATTCTTCATTTTCAGAACAATCAATATATTAATCACTTTATAAATTAGTTACTATCAGTCCATTAATCCATATTGAAATTGCAAACTCATCTAATTTTATCCAGTTTTTTTTTTTTTTTTTATAATTGTTTGAGCTTTCTTCCTTATAAAAGGTATAAAGATATAAGCCGTATAGACTTTGAAGTCTTTGAAATCCCTAAATTGCTTTACTTTTGTTACCTTTTTATTAAATAAGCCATTTTTTTGTTGGTGATAAACGTTGTAACAATATAATAAAAAAAAAAAACTAATTGCTCTAGGCGATCTTTCTGCCTTTTTACCTGTAATTAACGCATTTCAATACAGCTAAAATTTCACAATAAATATTTCACGAAGGCCTATATACACTATTGCTTGCATTGATTGTATTTTATCAAAAATGGAATGAAATGTGGACTTCGTGTCAAGCTTTTACTTTAACGCAGTCATTTTTGGAACTTAATTAGTTAAGCGAAATTGTACTGTAAATGAAATTCTGCCATTATTCTAAGCAACCCTGGAAACTCGTAAGTAAATGTATGTTCGCGCTAGTTTGCATGTTATATATGTACTGTTGAGTCTTTCGATTTTTGTTGCAAAATTCGTGTTAAGTGAAGATTTGTCACAAATTTTAGAAAGTGAAATTTTTAATTTGTGTAAGCTATGGAAAATCATCAAATCAGCAAATCTTCTGGCGAAGAAAATGAGCTGGAGGAATCGAGTGTTACGATGCTTGACGTCTTAGAAGAGGAAAAAGAACTAGAGGAAGAGTATGCAGCTGTTTTGGGAGCTTCTGATGAAAAATTTTGCAATTATAGCTTAGGAGCTATAAAGAGACAGGCTTTATATTCGTGTCTTACTTGTTGCCCCGACGGTCGCAACGATCTGAATAGATGTGCAGGCGTTTGTCTGGCATGTTCATATCAATGCCATGAAAATCATGAGTTGATTGAACTTTATACAAAGCGTAATTTTCGCTGCGACTGCCCTACTGAACGTATGACAGGAAATCGATGCCGTTTAAATGCTGGCTTAAAGCAACCAGCCAATCCGAATGAAAACAATACGTATAACCAAAATTTTCAGGGATTATATTGCACTTGTCATCGTCCATATCCAGATCCAGAAAGAACAACAGAAGAAGTTATGTTGCAATGTGTTATTTGTGAAGATTGGTTTCATTTGCACCATTTAGATTCGACATCACATGCGACTAAACTTATGGAACAATGCAGTGAAATGATATGTGGAACCTGTATGGATAAACATCCATTCTTACAGAGTTACAATGGACTATCATTAAGTTTAATGGAAAAATCGGGCGATACTTCCGATGGAGACATTTTGGCAGTTTCTGGCGATGTATGTGCAAACAGCAAAGACAATGACAATAAGTTGCGTAATGATTTAGATAAAAGTATATCCGATATAATGAATATTGGTGAAGCTGCAAGCTCAGAGCCTAACACTGATGAACCCCAACAAAAACGTCAGAAGCTAGAAGAGATCACAGGAGAACAATCACCTTCTAAAAAGCCAGTGGATGTTTGTCGCCGGGCTATACTTAAAAATAATTACGAAAAAGGTAAATTTACGAACAGATTTTTACTGTTGACAAATGCCTTGCCTTAAATTTGATGAAATATGAAAATATTTTTTTTTAAATCAATTTCAGTTTTAATTCAACAATTGACAAATGTATTTTTATAACATAAAAAGCAAATCATAATTTTTCTTTCCATCTCCAATGTAAAGAAAACCATATTTGCGTGAATTGATTTTGTGAAAGAATGTCATGCCCAACCAGATGCATGACTTGATTACCACTAAACGTTCATTACGATGTAAATTTAAAGAGAATGCTTTGCACATAGGTATCACATAATCAATAGAATCCAAAAAATCAATAGGATAATTGTAATCACTTCGTTTAGATAGGTTTAGTGTGAGATCATTGCGTGGTAAACGAAATATTTGATAATAAGAAAAATCTTCGCATTGCAAATCGTTTAGTCCTCGAAACATTTGATTTGGAACAATACGCCCATCAGTAAGTTTGTAGAGGGCACCTCTGGGGCAAATTCCACATTCCTCGGTAATAATGAAAACGATGGCAGCCAAGCGATCCTCTTCTTTAATTTTAACCAGTTCTGGTAAATTGGCGGATATCACTTGATTTGTATCAACCTCGAATGTTGGATCCTTCAACCAAGATAGCTTATAATTAATTTGCAACTTTTTGCTATTGATGAACTCTTACCAATTTTACAGTAATTAAGAGACTGGGGTCTCCATAAAAAGGGTCAGGGCAAAGAATAGCCGCCTGAAATATTTTAGGACCACTTATAAATGGCAACATTAACCACTGGAATCCATCTAAACTATAAAAATATTTGCGATCTTTAAGACAATCCTTAATGTAGCCAAATGCAATATAGTAATCTTTTTTGATGCCATTGACTCGTCCCCAGAAGTATATGCCAGTAAAGCGATTTTCATTTTGTAATAATATCAACGAATTCTCTAACAAAACTTTTTGTTCTGGGCTCAATTTCTGGCCGCAATACATTAAACAATCCAAACCCTCTTGAAAATATTCAATATTCATTTCGTTTTTCTTTTGCCGGACGAGAATAAGAAGTTTTTTCGTTGTGTTATCAAAAAAAAAAAAAATAAAATTATGTAGAAAAGCTGACTTATTGTTTGAAAGAAAATCTCCAAGATACTAAAGAAGTTATGTAGGAAAATGAAAATTTAGAATATTTAAAATATATTTTTCAAACAGAGTTTAAATTTGTTCGTATCATTTAGATAACATTTCTGTTAATTTACAGGTCCTACATTCTGGCCGGCAGATTGGCGTAATAATCTTTGTCGTTGTATGGATTGTATGGATATGTACAAAAGCGAAAAGATGGAATACCTCTTGGATAATGATGATACCGCTAAAAGCTATGAAGAACGTGGCATGAGAAGAGCTGCTACTGAATCATCTAGCTACGAACAGGGTATTCAAGCATTAGCTTCAATAAATAGAGTTCAACAAATCGATGCGATAACCGAATATAATCATATGAAAGATCGCTTGAAGGAGTATTTACATACGTTTGTAGTTAACAAGAAAGTGGTTACCGAGGAGGATATAAATCGATTTTTTAGTGAAATACGTAGTGAAAGAAATGCTAATGTTGGTCAACCATATTTTTGTCGATAAAATTTTATGTTTTACGTTTTCATTATTACTTGATAGTTTTCCTTTTCTTTGTGTCACCTTTGTTTTTTTGCTGTCATTGTAAGATCATATTCGCACGAATGGCAAGAAAGATAGATTAGTGAATTTCTCCGCTCCTATTAAGGGAGAGACAGGGAAAAATCACTTTAAACTTATTCTTGTCAACTTACTATTTGCATTCCTCAATAAAAAAAAAAAAATAATAATAATTTCCTTGTAATACTGCAAGCACGAATAAAATAGAAACAATTATTTCAAATATTCGGAATGGGTGCGTTTTTGTCAATGTGGATTGTAATTTACTAACTTTGAAATATGATTTATATTTATCGTAGGTATCCAGCTATTTTTTTATACTTCATTGTTGGAAATGAAAGGGAATTGGATGAAATAATCAAATCTCGACGGTAGATAGGCGAGACTCATTACAACAAAAATTACTTCACATTACACTCAGCTTTATATTTTTTAATAAATTGTCGCGAGAAAGACAGGGAGAAAGAAATATTTTGTCCATTAAACGAGCTAAAATACCCGATTAAAATACCATAGAATTTGAAACCAAATCCTCATTAACTTCAGTTAGAAGGAAATGTATTTAATAAATTCTATTTGTCAGCTGCCGAAAAATTATATATATATATTATTAAGACTTTTGGCTGAATTTTCTAGATTATATTTGAATTGAGTTCCATCCTCGAGAGTTGGAAAAAGAAGCAAGTTTCGCAAATCTAAGTGTTTATTAATGTCATGGCCACTATTTATATCTAAAAAGTAAATCCTATAAAATTGTTAGACAATAATCATGCTTGGACATTACATTATAAACGTAGTATTATTATTTAACAATTGTTGTGTGTCCTACTTAGAGAGAAAAAACAACTTAAGAATAACATAATAGTACCTCCCTCACTTAATTCAGTTAACTTGTCAAGATTTAAACAGCACGATAAACGCCATTAACCTTTAAAGTAGACTATACGGACATCGAAATTGGCAAGTGTTTCAACCACGGCATTTAAATGTGTTATATCGAATGAAATTTTTTCTTTTTTGGATGTTAAAGATGAATGAATAGAGGGAGAGGCTTTTGAGACTTGAATAGAGCGAGAGGTTTTTGAGACTTGATAGGGTTATATCCGCAGTGGTTTGAAATATGAATTGTTGATTGATGATGAAATGTGGAAAGACCCACAGACTGATTTGTGGATGGAGGATGTCATCGATTGGATTGCGGTGTCAAATGTATGGTCAGTTATTGGACAATCATTTCGAATGGAGATCTTGGAAATGTTTTTGTTTTTTTAATTGAAAGCAAAAAGAAAGTTTCACTTAAAATTTAACAAAATATCATGATTTTATTTGAATTTAATTGAATTTTATGGATGTTCACTATTATAAATAAATAATAATACGATTTTAATGTTCATATAAAAATTTTAAGAAAATTTTAATAACTTCATTTTAAGCTCTCTCTCTCTCTCTCTCTCTCTCTACTGAAGATATTTACACAAAAATAAGCAAAAGAGAGAGAACATGTCAATAGCATCATGAGTTACATTAAAAAAGAATGAAGAGGGAAATTACATACATAAATGTTACACGTAATAACATAACATATCAGGTAGATATAGAAAGATTCGATAATTTCAAATCGTCCGAGTTGAGATTAACGAATTGATCGCTTCCGATTTGTAAAAGTGAATTTAAAGGATCCATATCATTTGTTACCGGCACAGTCACTTCAGACTGAAAAGCTAATGTTTGCTGGCCATTATCAATTGTATTATTGCAATTAAGTTGATTTTGTTGTTGTTGATAATTATATGATGTTTGCGGCAAGTTTACGACTTGAAATTGAGATGAATTTGATATTTTCTGACTGTTATCCATAGGCCATAGCGGAGTAATGCTGCCACCACTGGTTGGATTGATGAACGGATTAAAAGCTACAGCAACGTTACCAACGTGTTTTTGTACATTAAAGAAATTATCATCATAATGAAATGGAATCTGATTATTACTATGTTCACTTTTCACGCCTAGTGTATGCAAATTTGCACAATCATTATTCGTTATAAGTTGATTAAAAGAGTCGCTCATTTGTGTTTGGCTGCCAGCACTAGGCGTTCGCAAAAGATTGGGCGACGGTGTCATATTACGATTCATTGGAGATAGTGGTGATGGTGAATGTGATTGATAAGGGCTACGATGAGGTCCAAAATTATACATCGACAAACCTAGTTTTCGATTAAGCAAAAATATTAGATCAGTTAAGAAAATGAATCAAAATTAATTCTTTAAAAAAAATTCATATACCATGGTTTTCGGGTTTGATCTCAGGCAAAATTTCATTTGGTGGCGTTGTTGCTATTGGCGGTATATTCCACGTATTCATATTGGAGTTTGCTATAAATCAATAAGTTATAAAATAATAATTTAATTAGAAATTTATATGAACACATGGCTTATAAGTAATGATTATTTTTAAAAAGACGATTCAACATTCAATAACATGATGCATGATAAATGAAAGAAAGGTGTATTAAATAGTCGGTCTTACCGACGTTTTAATGATAAGTTAATAAGACATGTATAACACCAATGGTAGTTAAAATTATGCTTTATACGCCAAACTGTTTACAATTTAATTACAATTCGACTTTAGTAGGCATTGCAACAAAATTACAAGAATTATAAAAATTTATGAATATTAATATAACAAGAGAAAAATGCAAAATATTATGCGGGTAACAATAATAAGCGATAAATATCGTTCACATCGATTTTCTTAATATACAATTAACATACCTAATGTATATAGATATAAAGTAGATTTGATCCAATTTTTTAGTTTTATTATATAAAAGAATTAAATAAGATATTACGCACACCATAAACCATGGAAATTACATACCAGTGAACTTTTTTAACAGTTTATCTAAGAGGAGTGTATATGTACTTCATAAATGAATGATTATTTAAAGAGATGTTCATCTTTAAATTAAATTTTATTTAAACACTAGCATAATATATTTTCCATCAATAATTCTACTATAGTAACTAGAAACAAGTAGAACAAGAATGATATTTCAGCTAATCATTGTCAATAATTCAATAATAATTCGAATTTTCGAAATTGATAAACTTACTAAAATTAAATTCGAAATGTGGTTAATCGTTTACAATAATGTCCATTGTGGTGATAAGAAACCCGGCCGACTAATTACAAAATATAGTTTACATTTATCTAATTACATACAAATTTAATTAATTTAATATTGAAATACATCTAAATTCGCTATAAATTCGATTTTTAAATATAAGTTAATCAAAAATTACTTTGTAGAGAGGACAAAACAATTATTAGAAACTCCCCGAATTACGCTGTTCCCCGCCTTCTAAAATGTAGACTTTGTGGGAGTTGTTTTTTGTATTTATGAAGCTTAAAAGGAAACATCGAACTAAATATTAAAAATTAAAATTTCTCCTATAGACAGAAAAACAAGGTGGCCTTTGCCTCTGCCCTTTATTTGAGGTTATGTCGTAACATTTAATTTAGTTTTTTGAATGTTTTCAATTATCGAGTTCGATATCAATAAAAGCCAAAGCTTGTATCAGTTTACAGCAAATTAAAAAAAAAAAAAAGGAAAAAAAAACCGGGAAAAAAAAAGTCGAAGAAAGTGAATAGAAAATTATGGAGTCGAGTTGGATTTGATTGCTTTTAATTAAAAATTGAAATTGATGAAGATAGGTAGGCAGTAAAAAATTTTTCAAAAAATTTTGGAGAATTAATTTCAAGTTTCATCAAAATTTCATAAATGGTCTCAACTCTGATAATACTATAAGAAAAATAATTTTTCATAAAAATTGCTTCAATCATTTGATTCTATCAACTAAGAACTTGAGAGTGGCATAAAATGTTTTTGGGGAATTATATCAATAGTTAGTTTTTTTTTCTTAAGTACTACATATAAATCGTTCCATGAATTGATTTTGACAGTCGCACAATATTTTCTTTTAGTTGTATTGATAGTTTTCTTTTTCCAATTGTGATAATTATGCTTTTTAAATGTGCATACGAATTTGGGAGTAATGATACCCCATACATTTGTACGTACTTAGATTGCAGATTATTTTTGTTTTTTAACCCCATGTCCACCATAGATCTTAACTAGTAGCACATAAATATTTTCAGCTCTTTTCTATTTACTTAAATTTAATTGTCGAATTTTTCAAAAATTTGGAAAATGTTAATCTAATTTTATCAGAAATGTTTTTCGAAGTTTTTTTTTGCTTAGAAATAATCCCGATCGTGTTATAATTAATGGAAATTATTAGCTTTCATATGTTTATCTTGAGATGTTTTATTATTTATTATCTAATTTGTTAAGTATCGTTTCAAATGATAATCAAATCATAGGTTTTAGAATGATTTTAAATCCAGCCCTATAGACCCTCGCAATTGTGTAAATATACATTTTGTAAAAATACATACATACATGAGTTTAATTATACTTGTTTTAACCATCACCATGATAAGTTTATAATAAATATCTACCAATCCACACAAAGTATACTCTAAAGTATGGTATGTATATGTGGTGCATATATATATATATATAATATTCATTATTATATACGTATATCATAGGTATATATATGTGTATGTACAGAAATGTAAGCTCGCTAACTTACAAATTTCATTGAACTTTCGCATTTGTTCATGTTTTTGTAATTCCCTTCGCAGTATATTCATAGCGTTACCACCTGACCTAAGACGTTTACGTTTGGTTTCATCTACAAAAACATATATATACATGTAAATATATTCATTAAACATGGGGAAAAAAAAGAAAAATGGTAGAAATAGTGCAATGACTCCGAGGTTTCTTTAAACATTTTTTATCAAATTTATAATCCTTGAAAAATTTCATCTTTATAGATTTCTATATATATAACTTTATTGGATAATGTTGGCTGAAGTCAAACGCCTGGCGACTTCTGCCGGAGTTAGTATTTGGCATTGCTCAAATTCATCAATATTTTCTTCATTTCCGGAAACAGGAGGTATATTGGTATAAAGAGCGAAATGTTCGGCTTCAGATAAATCTACATTAGGATCAAGAACTACTCCGTAGCTACCATCACAAAGATTTTTAATACTTTGCCTGTCGGCAATGGCTACAAGTTCCATATCACCATCGGATAAAGGAATATTAGCCAGTTGCAGAGCGTTAAGTGTTTTATGGTCAACAAGACTTTCAAGGCGTTCCAGACTTTCAACGGCGGTCAGACTCTCATTAAGTTGATTATTTTTTAATAACACATTTGGTGTTCCAATTCCGCGCCCTTGGACTGAAACACTATTTGCATCTCGGCCTGGCAGCCTTTCACTGTTCGATTTTCTTCTGTCAAATTCATAGCTCGTCATGTCTAATTGTAAAGATTTAATGGAACGCAATGAAGTCCGTTTACTATCCCCCAATGAAAAATAGACCCTTTTTTGATCTGTATTTATGTCTGAAGGTTTCAATTTGCAGTTTGATTCTTCGTTACAGACTTCGACATCGGTTTGTTTTTTTGTGCATGAAAACAAGCGAGAGAAAAAATTTTTTTTCGACGGCTTGGTTGAAGCTTTTGAATGTTTATTGGAACTTCGATTAGACATTGCAGTTGCTTGTGATGGTGCGCTTGAGGAAACACTCCCACTGCAACTACTCTGTGGTTCACGACAGACGGGCAAACTGCTCTCGGTTTCTTTATAAATTTCTTGAATTGTTTTAGGAGGGAAATTAAGTAACATTTGGTCTGAAGTATTCAGTACTGGATTAGAGGATGTGCGTAAATTTGAGAGTGTAGGTGTTCTCTCAGGAGTTTCTACAATATCGACTTGAATTTTGGGAGCCGATGGATTAAAGGCAATAATGGTTTCCTGTAGAGGTTGGTCATCAGTACCCACAGGTATTTCAATAGGATTTTTTAAAGCTAATTCAAAACTATTATGCGTACAGGTTTCATCACAATTGTCGTTTCTACCACTGTCGTGAATAGAAGTGACATTATTTGAAATGCTTGTTTTGCTGTTTTCTGTCGCTTGATTATGAAAAAAGGTAAAATAATTTTCTTCATTAGGTAGTCTGGTCAAAGAATTCCCATCAATGTTATCGTTTAATTCTATGTCTTGACGAGTGCTCAATGTACTTATTGGGTTTCTATTAATTATTATACTGCCGTTATTCTGATTTGACTCATTAGTGTTCTCAACTAAATTACAAGTACGGTTATTGGAGCGCATCCAAGTAGTAATCTTCTCTATTGTGGAAAGATCTATAGATTCTTCTACTTCTCTGAGTCCTAAAAGTTTGTCGTCTGAGACTACATTGCTAAGTATCGAGTCATCTATAAATGGAAAATAAAGTTTGGATGCTTGAAACTGATCTTCTCCTTCATTTCTCTTTTTCTGACTAACATCGCGTTTTTCTAAAAACATAGGTTGAGAGTCAAGAATGTTTTCGCCCAAATCTAAGAAACCATTGACCGAATGTTCGCTTATGTTCACATCGTTTATTGTAGACTCGTTTCCTTGCTTGGTTTTTTCGCCTTCAAGAGACAATATTTGCTGAAACATCTTAAGATTCTCTTGGAGTTTAAATTTACGCTGTAAACACTCAAAGGAGGACGTACCTGGATCGGAATAGTATTCGAATGGTAAAGGCTCGCTGGTAGCTCCATCTGATGGTCGTACTAATTGTATATAAACCTACATTTAAAGTGACAGTTAACGTTATGGTTGCGTTACGATTTTGTTTTTATAATAATTTCTTACTTGAGGTCTATGAATTGCATCTGGATTATGATAACGTGGTGTCTTAAATGCAATCGCTGTGTGCTTATGGATATCGGTGTGTTGGAAAACAGCATAATCTTCCCAAACCACTATGCCTTCGTTATTTAATTCATAAAATTTAATTTTAATATCCTTGGGAACCTTTTCGCAAAGCATTATTATTTCATCGCCGCCACTCATTTTGGCCGAGCAACTACATAAACGATTAATAGCGAGATCACTCACAGCTTTTCGATCATATACAGGATCAGATACTACAGGTGTTAATTTTTTGTACTGCCGCGGACCAGTTTGTATAAATGCTTGAAAACAAAGACGTACAACATTCAAATCAATGCTAGACGGTTGGTCTTTATGGGCAAATTTTGCTGAAATAAAGAGAAAAAACAATTAAGAAAATCATATTTAAAAACCAAAATTTCGATACTTTAGAATAAAGGGTGAGCGTGGCGGATTTTTTCCACTTTTATGGAATACCGCGGAAATTTTTATTTTTGTTTTCTGTTCTAGTTATCTGTTCTAGTTTCTGACTAGAGAGCAAATCACTCAAAAAGAAAAGATGTTTCCAGTTTATTTTATATTGTAGGCAAGTTTTTTGACTAATTTTCATTACTATTTTGCATGCGAGAGCAAGGGTGTGAAGATAAATTCGAATTTAACTAGCAAAGAAATATACCATGAACATTAACGGAGCTCAGTACAAGCATTAAGATAGCTCTGTAAACCAATAAGCGTCAAGCTATATTTGGATTTGAAGCCCACTCCGTCCAAATTAAGATACCTACGAAACTTTTGTAAACGTCATATGAATCTATATGGAACAACCTTTAAAATAATACACCAAATCAACCCACTATTTTAGTGAATTCCTCTCAATAAATGCTTGATTATCGATATATCAACGGTAGCCAACCAAACCAAATTACCCATATTAGAGCCTCTAGTGCGGCCAAACTAGAAAATTCCAACGATATTTACATACATCACCTGAATGTCTATGAAAATACCTTTCAAACAAGCTATGTGAATTCAAATTCGGCTTTCCAGAAGTATTTTTAATAATTTTTTGAAATTTGGTACCACAGCATAACCCGACTATGGAAAAATAGTTAAGTTTGAGACTCTAGTGCGACCGAACTAGATAATTCCAAGGATATTCACATACATCACCTGAATGTGTATGAAAATACCTTTCAAATAAGCTATGTGAATTCAAATTCGGCTTTCCAGAAGTATATTTAATAATTTATATAGCACAAATAACCAAACGTATGGATGGAAATGCTTAGGTGAATTACGCGTTTGAGAACGAAACTCCGCTAGCTACTCTACAAGGTTTCTTCCATTTTTGTACAAATACTGCAGGATCGCTCACAGAATATAGGTGAATTTTTTTCCAGCTGTATCTGCTTTAGTGTATGAATCATTAAAAAAAATCGAATTTTCTGAGCTGCCATTAACAGAGGTCTTCTTAATGTACGTCATACTGTAGGTGCGTTCTCTAATCGATTTGACTCAAGTTCAATGCTAACCTGCGTGCAAGAACTCAAAAAAATGTTTATGATAGATATCATCCAGATGGACATACTTAAGAATATATCTACACTTTTTGGGCGTTGAAAAAATTTCCACAAAATGGATATATACACTACCCTTCGTTGGTAAGTATAATAAATAGAAATTTTTTTTTTGTCATCTTTGTGTACTCACTTTTAAATGGGTCGACATTGCGATTCTCACGTAATTCTAAGGCCGCTTTGATGTCTTTCTTCCTTACACACTGAACACCTAAATTGCTAAATACTGCTCTTGGAGGATCACCTTTTACGCGCATTGTACAAATACCATATTCGCAGCCCTCTTTGCCTACTAAATTATGAGGATGTGGCCTATATGGTGGATCTTTAGTAACACAAGAGACGACTATTGTTACTTCACCTCTATATTCAGCGATTTCAATGGTGGGAAATGTTTTATTTTCCGTTGTCGAACTAGCACCAGGTATTGAACCTGCGGAACGTCCCTCGCATTCATAACGAAATCGTAGAGCCTTATTGGCGGGTTGTTCAACAATGCGTATATAAGGCTTCTCGGTTGCTGTGTTTGTGTTTTCGCTGCTTAAAATATTCGTTGATTTCTGTGATTTTTGTGATTTTTGATTAAATGTTGGTGACGATGAACCTGAAGAGGAAAGCGACGTTGCGTTCGTGATTGCTTTTACTTCCAGAAATGTTGGGCTTTCATTAAATTCTGGACTGTTGTTATCTAATGTGTTAAGTATATCAACTGAAAAGAGTTGTTCTTCAATTATTAATATCATTATTATGCTTTCATTGTAACATTCATACTTGGAAAAATTATAAATAAATAATCCAACCTAACGTTTGCTTTTTTTTTTGCTAAATAAATGAAAGATATAAGTAAAAAGTGTTGAATGGATTATATTTCTATGCTTACATAATTTGATTGTGTGGTCAAATATCTTTAAATAATACATAATACGTACAGTTTCAAAAGTTTCTCTAAGAGATTTTCTCAATCAACTAAGTCGGTCTATAGATGACATGTTTGATAATTTTGCTGTTTTATTAAATTGTATTTATTTTTTATAGAATTGTTTAGACCAGAGGTATACGCATTTTTGGCTTACGTTTCACTGTGAGCGCGCCTCCCGGCCGATTTGGCTCATTTTCAATGATAACCCGCTTTCAATGTTTCTACCAAATTTGCCGAAGCCGATAATTTCATTCTTGCGGCCAAGGGAATTACCTCAGACGGACCCATAAAAGGACATGCTTAATTAAATTGATTATAAATTGAATGCTGATCAAGTATATATGTACTTTGTGAAGTCTTCGAAGCTTTCTTCAGAGTGTTACAAACAAATTGACAAAATGAGTATAACCCCATTCAGCGGTGGTGAGTATAAAATCATCTAGTTTTTAATATTTTACAAGGAAAATCGGTCCATAAAGGCAATTTAACTGTACAGTTTGGATTATATAAATTTATTTCTTGGACTTCATTGAGCCTTATACGGCAAAAGTGCCTAATTTCGCATAGAAATTAATTATTTTATGTTAAATACTTTTGTATTTCAAATTTGTTTGCGAACTTTAGAAAACCCAGAGCGTAAAAGAAAGATTTTTATTTCCTAACGTCAGTGAGCGCGCGTATAATACAAATCGTCAAATAATTTTATATCTAAATTGTCCAGAATAGTGTAAACAATTCTTCAAACTTCTCCGGATTATCAGAGTTTAACTTTTATTTACTTACTTATATCACTTAAGCCCATATTATCATCTTGTCCTGCCTTGCAAATGTTATCTGAAAGAAGAGAAAAAAAGAATTGAAAAAGGAATAAAAAAGACATGAGTAAGTAAGTATTTGTTCACGCCAGAAGGCCAGCGTTTAAATTATCTCTAATATTTACTACATTTCTGCCTGGCTTATGCCAATTTCCTGAATTTTTTTTTTGGATGGTCCTGAAATATATTTTAGTTTTATGTTGACATCTGCTATTTTACTACTATATTCTATTATAAATATATTTATAATTATAACTATTCCATAATTAAATTACAAATTTTTGTGTGTATTTTATGACCTAAGGAGAATTTCAATTTTTTAAATAACTTATCAGAAGATTTTGGCAAATAACTCCAAATATATTAAGTATTAAACGTAAGAGTTTCTCCTATTTTGAGGATAGTACGCGCATTTTAAGAGTGGATGTGTAGCCAGCAGCTAGAATTGTGCATTTTGTATAAAAACAGAAAACATCAAAATTTTTTTTTTACAGCTTTTATTGCTTACCCAAACTTGGTATATACACATTTATTCATAGGTTTACTCTATGTAGCTTGCACCTACTTCCTTTAGTGATATGGTTTAGTTGCTTTCAGTTCGCTTACAATACTTTCTTCGAAGAAA